>JAVYIG010007606.1:52500-99751 GCA_035222895.1 Strongylocentrotus droebachiensis
CCTAGCTCTCTGTAATGGATAATCTCAATTAATAGGTTTAGTGTCAGGGAGGAATGTACATAAATCTCTCTGTTTGTCTATTTCATTGACAATGTACACAAGCTCCATTCCCACTCCATGTATGTATTTCACAAATATTCTACATCTGTCCTCTGTCTCTCTTTCTGATCGTACAACTGTACCTACGCAACATTTTCCTTTTTAATGCTTTGTCTACTATCTCCCCTACTTTATTTTCCTCTCTCTATTCCTCTATAATATTCATATGCATTCCTGGTTGTAGAATGCATATTCTTTATTCCTGTCTCCCCCCCCCCCCCCTCTCTCTCTCTCTCTCTCTCTCTCTCTCTCTCTCTCTTTCTCTCTTTCTCTCCCTCTTAACCCCCCCCCCCCTTCTCTCATTCTACCTCTGTATGATTCCTGGCATTTGACAAAACTTGTCATCAGTGACAAATGACAGTTTTTGTTATAACCTAGTGAAATCCTTGCTTCTGATTGGTTATCAGTAGATTTGTCACCGATTTTTGTAATTTGACCAGAACTTCATTATACCAGGACCCACCACTTAACTAACCTTTAGCCCAACAACCATTTGCAAAAAAAAAATCTACCCCTATATTCTTGACAAAATATGTCTGCATAAAAAAAATTTAGCCAAAGAGAGAGAGAGAGAGAAAATAAAGCCGGGACACATGTTGAAGTCCTGCACAAATGCCTCATCACCAACGGTCTACAGTAGATATTAAGTCATTTAGAAATGACTAACCAATCAGGAGTGACATCCAGTAACAAAACTATCTCTCTAAACTAGCTACTACTGAGATCACAGTTTCTTATGGTAAACACAGTGTACTAGTTGTATATACCTAAGCAGGATACTCTCTGAATATACAGCAGGAGTGGGATTCCACTTTTGTTTGAGTTGTATTACAGATCACTTCATTTGTAGTGCAAATCCATGCTTAAAACAATGGAATCCACTCTTATAAGAGTTCTTCCACCCCTTCATTGGAGTTGATCGCAATTGAATCTGGAGTGGATTCAACTCCAACAAAGTGTTCCCTAATATCACTCCTTAAAGTAGATGTCAAGTTACTAGTGTGACATGGGAACCACACATCCTTCACAGCATATGGACTGCACTATAACCACAAAAGCAATTCTTTTTATTTCTTCATTTTGAAAATAAGTGAGAGTTGATGGGAGTACAAAAGGTAAAGAAATAAAAAGAATTGCTTTTGTAGTTATAGCGTGGTCCCATATGCTGGGAAGGATGTGTGTTTCCCCATGTAATGACTTTACATCTACTAAAGATCTGGCATATTGCATGAACTTTGTTAAGATGGAGGGGGATATGGAAGATTCACAATAAGTGCACTAGGAAATGATTAAGATATAATAAATAAGAAACTGGCTGTGAGGTTTATGGTGCAGTCCCATATACTTGAAAGGATGTGTGTTACCTGTGTAATGACTTTACATCTACTAAAGATCTGGCACTGCATGAACTTTCTTAAGATGGGGGGGGGGACAATTCACAATGGAGTGCACTAGGAAATGATTAAGAAATAATAAGAAACTGGCTGTGTGGTTTATAATGCAGTCCCATATACTGGAAAGGATGTGTGTTACCTGTGTAATGAGTTCACATCTACTGAAGACAATCAGGATAATTGATATTAAGATGTAGAGGTGTTGTGGTCGAGTGGATGCGTCGCCGGACTGTCGATCACAAGGTCCACAGTTCGAGTCCCGCCGCCGCACTAATGTCCTTTGGCAAGAAATTGATCTACATTTGCCACACTCCACCCAGGTGAAGTAAATGGGTACCTGGTAGGAATTTAATCCTTGAAATGCTAGAGCGCCGTATGGCAGCCGTGCTTAAGCCAGGGTAATAATCAGGAGCGCAGGAGGGTCAATCTGATTGACATGAGCGCTATACAAGAACCCACTATTATTATTCTTATTATATTAATAAAGTGAAGACCACTGATGTCATCGGGATCCTCTCACTCACAAATCAGTCTTCTAAGATCCATAAATACCTTATTTTTGTCTAATGTTTATGTATCTAAATCTATCACTTTTTTTAAATTTCTTTCCCTGCATGATAAAAATAAATAAAATATTGACCCTATGAAGCCTCTTTCACGTCTTTGTCTGCTATACATTAAAAATTGTATTATCAAAGACAGAGTTAACTCTCTCTCTTTGCTTCCCTGCATGGCTCCTTGATTGCCACACATGCAATTTTGCACAAAACAATTTACAGAAGCTTTGTTTTGTTCAACACAATGGCTTTGTAAATGACCTATTTCCAGCTTTGATTAACTCCATGACAACCATTTGAAAACCGATATCTAGATTAATCTTGCACTTTCAATAGTTCAAATAATATTAAAGCCTTTGGTATACATATACCATGATAAATACAATGTGTCACAGGAATTATATGTGTGTGCATATAAAGAGAATAACAACCTTCTGGGTCTATTAACAGACATTGTGTTGGTTTAGAGATGTTCTAGAATAAGCACTTGTGATCATCTGTTAGTCTAGTGGTAGAGATCCCAGTCTAATCTCCTCTCAAGCGTAAGGGCATGTTCCCATAAACCAGAACAGCTGGTTCCTCTTTGATGTATTATACAATGTGGACTGAAATACATCAGCTTCTATTTAACTGTTTCATTTGCATCGATTCTAAAGAAAGTTTCTTCTCACAATATCACTTCATTCTATCCCTCACTTGGAATCTTGATGTATGAAGGCATAGGAATAAATCCAGTATTAGGAAAAATGATATGTAATAATAATTAATGTGTATTGTAATTTTGTTTCTTCTTCTAAGATATGGATAATTATCATTATGCCGGTCATGGAATTGCGCTGCTTTTTAGCACACAGTCACTTCACCCATTATCATATTCCAGTCAGTCACCTCTTACAGACAGAACATGCTACTCAAACTATGAAACAAAAAGTGCTACATGTTCATGTATCTTTAAAAAAATATTTAAAAAACATCCATACATGGTACCTTATTAAATAACTGGTAGAGAGAGGCAATGTAGACAAAATGCTTTGCTTTAAAGACATGAGTGCAGGAGATTGAACCTATGACCTTCACATCTCAAGTCAGGCATTCAAACCACTTCACCACACCCTTACATTGGCAAATGGGAACATTCCCCATCAAAAGATGAGCAGAGATACCTAGATCATTGCGGTTTGACACCCCAGACCCTACACCAATATACCCACATGGACTGACAAAGCTCGCCTGCAATGCATTTGGTTTCCCTTTGGGATATTCCATGAAGATCATTTAGGATGCTAGAGTCAGTATGAGAGGCACAGATTACAAGCACTCAGTGTATTAAATAAAAAAAGAGATTGTCTGTTTGCAGCCAAAACGGTATTAACTTACAGCCTTCTGTTCAATCATAAATTACAGTGGGGAAAAAAAAGTCATTTAACATATTAAATGATTCAAATAATTGATTTGAGCAACTCCCAGCATCCAATATGTGATGTTGTTTGATGAAGATGTTGGAAGTAGGTTAAAATAACTCTGCTGCCTGGGCTGGGTTCTCTTTGATGCTTTAAATGGATGGTACAAGTACATGTAACTACAAGCGCATCTGTGCAAATAATCACCCTCTCTAAGTCACGTCTTTCACTTTCGCCCTGCTTCTATAACTCAATTCCAATAAGAGAAATTGATTTTAAAGTCGGAGTTTATTATGGGGGAAAAGGAGGAAAAAATGGCTACAGACAGACAGATAAATGCTAGGAAGCATTTTGGAACAGTTGCATGTACTTTTACTTGTGTGTTGACTCTAGTGGGGTTTTTTAACATCCATTTTTTTTTGTCAATATATAAGTTTATGGTATTTCCTAGAGAACTAAACTTTCTTCTATTATTTTATGGGAATAATGGAAAATAGACCCAAAAATAATAATTTTAGGATATAGGATTTGGAACAAAAGATACACAAAAAATACATTCAGAGTCTAATATACATGTATTCAATTTTCTGTGACTAGTTTTAGACTTTTTTTATTGACTAGGGGAGTATTTAAATACCATTCCTCTGGCTCTCATTAGAAATACTTAGAACAATTCTTACCAAATATAATTACTTCTAAGTCTTTGTGTTAATTCCAAAACACACATTATGTAATGTACACTGTGCAAATTATTCAGCCTTTAAAAGAATACGTCACACTCCTTAAGAGATAGCAAATGTGACGACAAGACATTTTTTGTCTATTTATCAAGAAAACATTTCCACTTCCAAGAATCTTTGAAAAAAACTGACATCTTCTCAATCAAGTAGGTTTCCCGCAAGATGAATTAGCCTTTCTCTACAACAGAGGCGTATTGCGTAATTGCATCAATTATGGTGCATTAGCGTGCAGCGCCTCTACCAATAGAAACCCTCCATCTCAACCAATGAGAAACACTGCTCATATTGCACTTAACCAGGCAGTGATCAAGCACTACTAAATGCACTAAAAGAGGGCTTTTTGGTCAGATTAAAGACCTGGTCAAACCTCAACATTAACGATAACTATAACTGTAGCAAGAAATTATTCCCAAATTGCTCCCTTCAAGTCTTAATATGCCACAGGAATAATCTCCCTGGGCCACATTTTTATTATCATGGGAAAGATATACCAAGAGCTACAAGATTATCTTACTGTTTTAAGAGAAAGATTATTCTATAGATGTGTTTAAAAGGGTGGTAATCAAGACTGGAAATTTGAATATTTGCAAAGCGATTGTGTTGTACAAAGCAATTCTTGTGTCATGTGGTTCCAATTGTTTTGTGCAAAATTGCATTTGTGGCAAACCAGCCACAATGCAGAGAGGCAAAGAAAGCAACGGACATGTTAAAGTGTAAAAGGCATTCAAATCGTTGTAGGTCAAACCTTAACAATTTATGCTAATGAGCTAAATTAAAGATTTTATTGTTTCATTGAAATCACACAGCCACACATTTTCTTAGGGCTGACCTAAATAACAACAACAACATCAATGACTTTATTACCATTTTTGAAACAACATGTAAAACAAACATACAGGATATACTAATAGTATGGTAAAGACAGACCACAAAATAGCCCAAATGGCTAATGAAAATGTGTTTCCCTGGCATCTGAGCCTTTGATTCATTCATTCAGTCATTGATATGATTGCAGGGCCCTCAGTGAGAACAGTATTAATACTGATTAGGCTACCCTCCGTAAACATGACATGTTACTGTTATTATTTGATCATGATGTCAATTCAGAAGAAATGGGTGGGGAGTGTCCCACATGCTTATTGACAGAACCCCAAGTTATCATTCAGGTTTGACCCTTTTCATCATTGTTACGTTTGAAGTATATATGTCCACATAGTTTATCGTAAAGCCTTATTCAGATATACATCACAAAACTACAGCAGGTTTTGTATGATTACATCAAGTGTAATACGCTTCACATTTCCACCTTACAACACAGAGCTAAGTGAATACACGTAGGACCTTTATTTCACGCATTTTCCATTCATTGATATATCAAGAACAAAAAAACACTATTTTACGGCAGTTTACATCATATCTTAAAGCTTATCTGTACTGGTTTATAGGAGGGATTAGACCACCCTGCAAGGTCACTGGACAGGTGGTTATCTCATAACTCAGCTCTCAATTAACATAAGAAAAAGAAGATCATGGGGGACCAATGGTCACCGATTAGGCATTGTTTTCTATATAGAGGGAGCAAGTAGCTACAAGTAACAGTGGCTTTAACAAGCCTTTTTCAGTGAGGTATGACCAGGCCTCACCGGGTAGAGTGACGGCAAAGACCGCTGCTGGATTATTAAAGATAATGATGAATGGATTGTGAGATTGAGACTGATGACCTGATAGCCCTTAAACACTGATTACCAAATGTCACATCGTTTCCGCTCACTCCCCGCATTTTAGATGAGGACTCTGCTTGCAGATTTTTAAAGTTTTTGTGTTTTCCTTCTTTTGGTTTTTGTGCGCAGGTTTCTTCCTGTTTTTCTTCTCACAAGTATTGCTCTAATTCAAATGATGATCCATCTCTGAAGCCTAAATTCAGATGCATGCAGCTTTAAATCATCATGGTTGTTGTATAATGATGACTCAAAGTTTAATACTTTCATGTTTTCTATCACATAACTCAGAGATCAGTGAATGCGAGTAAGACCTTTGCCATTCATTTATCGCATAATTTCTGAACAATCCTTAACAGATAATTCCCTTTACCCCATCACGCCCATCAGAGAAAAGGTAAATGTCATGCCGTTTCTGCACATTCACCAAATTTCAAATGAGGATTCTGTCTTTATATCTCTTTACCCATGAAACCAGTCATTGTAAAAGTGTCACGTTTTAGTCACATGATGTTTGGAGGCAGAGTAAATCACTCCAAATTCATTCACGAGCACAAAGAGCACAAAGTATTTCATTTCACTACTTGTATTTGAATCTATTTAATCTGTCAAACGGACAAGCTTCAAGGAAAAAATATATTAAAGATAAAGTTTAGTACTGCTCATGTGTCAACAATGTGAAAGAGTTGTTTGAAAGCTATTTGTATTTAGAAAAGTTGATTATTGAGTAAATAATCATAGGTGTACACAATGTTCACTGTGAGGTGTTGGAATCAACAAAATAAGAAGAAAAAAGACTCATTGCTACTGAAAAGTGTATGATCTACACACAGAAACGGGTAAATGGTAGTACACATCCAGGTGGCATGAAAGTTTGGTACAAGTTTCAGTTACTTCTCATCATATTTCAATACGAGGGCATTTAAAGGGGAATCCTTTTCATGGGACATTGTTATTGTGATACCCTGCCTCTATCTTCTCTTTTAGAAAGCATTAGTTCAATGGAAACTCATCACCTTTTCTTTCCTTTTTTTTTTCTTTTTTGCTTTGCAAGTACATCCACTCAACCTTCTTTTTAATCAAGGTTTGTACAAGAGAAAGCGTTTGCCCAGGGATTTATGCATGGCAAACTATTAATGTCTGTTTGTTCAGGAAAATAAATTACGTTTAAAAATAAACGCTGCAGCAGGATTGTAAAAATTCCCCATTTGATCGTCCGTGTTCGCACAGGATTACGACTTTAACAGCTAGGCAAGCTCAATATCAGAGAAATGGTTTGATTGTGGTTTATTTACTTTTGCAAATTAATCTATGCATTATGGATCTACATTGTTCTAATGGAATGGTTTCTGTACTGTGCCTATTTGTATAAAAAGAATGACAAAATGAAGTAGTTAATGGATTTATGCCATTGAGAAATCACATAACACAGACAATGACACATGGAGAAACACATATCAGAACAAATAAAAACCAAATTTCAAAAAAGGTATATAGATTCAAAATATATAGTAGCAATAGGTCATAAGAATAGAAAAATATGAAAGAAATGGAATGGAATTAGACTTAGAGGCTGGGTTTGAATCAACAATGTATGAAAATCATTTGCAGACGGAGAGCTCGACAACCGTAACCTTCTCATCAAGCCTTACTAATTCATAACTTTCCTTGTGTGAAATTGGCATCCTTGGCCCACATTGAGAGAAAGAGAGAGGGGGGGGGGGACAGAGAGAGGGGAGGGAGACAGAGAGAGGGGAGGGAGACAGAGAGAGGGGGGGAGAGAATGATGGATCAGAGAGAGAGGGGGAGGGGTAGAAAGAGAGAGAAAAGAGAGAGAGGAGAGAGGGGGAGAGGATCATCACAAACATACATGAAAGCAGTGGGCAGTTTAGCTTTGGTAAGCTCAGAAAGATATATGGAAAATGAAGAAAACAGTTTTGGTATATTACATGTCAACAACTGCTCTCAGAAATCCACATTTCCTATAGCAAAATCCTTAAAGAGCTGCCATAAATAAAAGATAGTATTTTCCAAAGGAGTGGATAAAAGGAAAGGGGGAAGGGAAAAAAGGGGATAAAATATAGTCACAATGAGAAACAGAGCAGGATAGGGAGTGACAGAGAGATAGCGTGGGAGACAGATATATATATATATATATATATATATACATTATGTAAGGAGGCAAACGTCCAAGGCCTTTTTATCTACAGTTCTATCGCCTGAAAACAACAGCGCTGAAGGGGAAAACATATTAGAAAGACAGGGAGAGAGAGAGAGAGAGAGAAAAAAAAAAGAGAGAGAGAGAGAGAGGGAGAGCAAGAGAGAGGGGGAGATAAATAAGACGAGCCAAAATCCAAGGCCTTCCTTTCACCTGCTTTGGTTTTAGGTTTCACCGACATTAAAGGTAGCGCTAAATTGGTTTGTTAGCTGCCAGCTGAAGTCTCTATCAGCTAGGATGGGACTTTTAAATTATTTTCCTCCCCATTCTCCTTATTTCATTGTCGTTCTCTTTTTCCCTTATTTTTCCTTCTTACTTTACTCCTTTTCCTTTTCTACTCTCCCTAATCTAGCCCTAATCTACCCTCTAGAGATCCTTCCTCCAATCACATTTGCATGGAACCTACTCCAGATTCAATACCGAGTCAGTCTACCTGTTCACAAGGCTATACACAATATGTCACCTGACTACATGTATGTATGTTTGTTTGCTTGTTTGTTTTACCTGACTGCTAAAACAAAGCATGCGTATGCTTGTAAGTAAGCAACCAGGGGACCAATGGCTTTAAGTCCTCTCCGAGGGACTTGGTAATGACCACTGCTCTACTACTGAGTCATTATGCATCCTACATATCAGAACTGCATGGTCAGTCCATACATCCCTTCAAAACTATCAGATCTTCTCTTAATAGAGGTGTCATGGTCAAGTGGATATGTCACCAGACAGTGGATCACAAGGTCCGCAGCTCAAGTCCCACGACACTAATGTGCTTTGCCACTCTCCACCCAGTTGTTAAATGGGTACCCAATAGGATGCGAAAGTGAATGTGGTTAGATTGTGAAAAGGGTAAGTTTGAGAGATCTTTTGAAGGTGGCAAGACAGGTAAATCAATGTGTATTGTGTAGTGTTTATTCACTCATCTTTGTTCAAGAAATTGCTTGATAAAATCTAGTCATTAACAGCTTGTTTTTTCTTCATTCCTTTCACCATGTGTACACATACATTTACTGTACGTTAATTGGCATGTGCATGGTCATCACATTAGGCAAAACAGACAGAGGTCACTAAACACTACACATTAGGAATAGCAACAAACAAAACTAGGACGCACTAATGACTGTACAAACAACACTAACCTACTAATTACATCAAACTTCTAATTACCTAGAGGATGATTTATAGATGTGACAACCCTTATGAGGAATACAATCCATCTATGCCACAATAAAAGTCTTAGAAATCACAACGACAATTGTTTACCATTCTTGGCCAGAAAGGTAGATATTGGAAAGAGAATTAGCGACAGTGATAGAGTACTGTTCTTTTTATAGAAATGAAGGCGATTGGTTAGCCATGCACTGTCTTCTTGTCCAGTTCACCCAAAGAGGTAAGAGAGGAACATTTGAAAATGAAATTAGCAAGAGTTAGAGTACTATGCTCTTTAGCCTATATGTGTTGGTCAATTTGAGTGTAATTAACTGCATGCTCAGCAATCCAGAAACCTGTACTACATACATGTATACGGAAAGATTTCAATGTCACATTGATTATGACTTTTTAATCATAAGCTTCCCAATTTGAGTATACTCCAATTGTGTATTGCTACATTATTTTCTTTATAGCTACACGACAAGTTTCTCACATCTGAATGAGGTACACTTGAAGACTCTGAAAGTGAGGAGACTTTTAATAACAGGGGAAAGCAGTCGGTCAAAGCAATCATTATGACGCCATACATAATTATGGTTAATTGGTTTTCCAACAGATTACTGGAGAAAGACGTATACTGTGGACTGGTGAATTGAGAAAGAAAATAGAAAATAAATGACGTCAAGTGGCAGAGAAATGGAGAAAGAGAAACATGATTGCATAGACTCTTGAAATAGCAACCCAAGGGCAATTAGACCAAGCCCTTTTGTACATGTACAGTATATATCCCATACAAATCATAGATTATGTAATAAGTCATTACAATGTTCACACTTTTCAATGGAGTTCCTCGCGATGTTCGGAGTAATAGATCTCAGGAGAAGGTATGTACATGCCCCCCCCCCTCCCATCCTGGTATGTGCCCACCCCCCCCCCCCCCCCCCCCCACCCACCCCTGGATCTGCCATCTAGATCAAGAGAGAAAAGATAATTGAAAAGTCAGGAAGAGCGAAGAGACTCAAGAGGTCAAGAAAAACTCCATTTAAATAGAGGAATAATACAGAAATTCAGTACAAAAAAGAGAAGATACATGTACATGTACATGTACCTTAAAAAAATGGGGAATGAGGGAAAAGGTGACATATTTTTATCATCAAAAGTGAGAGAAGGACTAAAATAAATAAAAGAGGAGGAGGGAAGAAATCACAGAATGAACAAGAGCCAGAAGGGTGTTAACTCTCCTTTAAACAGAGTAAATGCCCCTGTCACTCAACAGATGAAATGATACCTGCAACTCGTTTGGTGTTGTATGTTTCCTGCACATGTATGTTACTTGCTACATAGAGGAGTTATGAACATAAATTGACATTAATGTGTAAAATCATACCATATTTGTCTACCTATAAGCTCTAGCAGGCAGGGCTATTCAATTAAACAACCATCAGTATACTAAAGCATACATGAATCAGAATAACTTAGACTGGCCCCAAATGCCTCAAAATGAGGAATTTTAAGGGATTTAAAACAGAAATGAAATAATTAGTTCAAATCTTTTTCCCTCTGTCTTAACCTCAAATTGGGTTATCAGGTCAAGATAACAAAATATACATGAGCATAAGATCAAATGAATGGAAACCTGAGGAGTCCTTCACAGATTTATGACAGCAAGCAGACCATAGGCTATGTGGTAATAACTTAGTCATTTTAGACGAGACAACAAATCACCGCCATTAATTTCACCCCGAGGAAGGCCCCACAATGCCTCAGTCGGTCGGACTAAGAGAGGCATATTAAGATAATGATATTCTAGTCACATACTATTCACTTTATAGCGCCTCCTACTTGACTCGCGTTTCCTCAGTAACACTCCCGCTTTCCAAAGCAGGGAAACATGAAAAACGAGCCCAGAATGTGCATTCGCTAACTACCTCATAAGCACCACTACCCCCCCCCCCCCACCCCCCCCCCCCCCCATCTGCATCAAATACAGATGAGGTCTTCATTTATCTGTTCATCTCTCCCCTTTCTCCTCTTCTTTTCCTCCCTTTCCCTCTTCCCCTCTACATCCTTGCTCCCCATAATAGCCCTCTCTTTCTCTCTCTTCATCTCTTTTCTTCTCCTTCTCCTTTTCCTTCTACTTCTTCTTTTCCTCATTTTCTTCTTCTTCTTCTTCTTTCTCTCTTCTCTCTCTCTCTCTATCTCTCTCTATCTCTCTCTCTCTCTCTCTCTCTCTTGCTCTCTCTTTTCTCCCTCTCTTGCTCTCTCTTCTCCAACTACAGGTATTTTCTTCATATCCCCATGTTCTTCTTTTCACCATCTTTCTGATGCTCTAGTACAATTATTCAGTCATAGTTTTAGCCAATTTTGTTGGATTCTGCATGTAATGATTCTGTTTGTTTAACTCCCTTTCTTTTCCTATAATCTATGTTATTCTATTTCATGGTTCAAACGGACATGTTTAGTTTTAATCTTTATGAGCCAATGTTGTTGAAATTCAATCTCTATTTTTCTTTTTTTTAATCCTTAATAATATAATTTCGACAAGCATGTACCTTAATATTATCTCCCTTTCTCTGTTTATCACTGTTGTTAATTTGATAACTTAATTGTGGTCCTAAACATTAAGAAGCAATTTTGTTGAGTATGTAAAGATTCTTTTGTTGCATATAACTAAACCCAGGACAACATTTTTTTGCTGAGAAGTGATACCCAAGACTGCCACGCTGTCTTTATAAATGTACATGTATCAGTATGTTACATACACCTTGTATAATGTATGGGATAAAAGTTGGCTGTGGCTGCAGAACTGTGGAACCAGCTACCTACTGCTGTGCAGACGGCCTCATCTGTTGACCAGTTCAAGAAACTACTCAAGTCACATCTATTCTGCTAGAAATTACTTTATTACCAGCCTACTGATCTCTGAGAAGTGTCTAACTTATGTTTTTAAGTGGCCCAAACATTGTGGAGCGTGTGTGCAGCGCTTTGTAACTGCAAGGAAAAGGCGCTATATCAAATATCTTTTGGATTGGATTGGATTGGCAGTTCACTGTGTCATTTGACAACTAAAGCAGGCCAAGGGTTAAGGAGAGGGTGCACAAATATTCAATCTAGCTATAGGTCAAAGTCACATTAATAGAGATCAACCTCACACTTTCCATACAAGCTCAATTCAATTTATACTCCAGGAAAAGATGAGGCAAGAAATAAATGCATAAATCTGTGCTGATTGCTTCCAGAGTCACACAAATTGGACTGTGAGAAGAGATTCTACGACACACGCTCCTGCCACAATTGCTCTGCGATCAACATACACATTCCTATCAAAGTTCATGCAACCCTTGATCAAATGCTACACCTATCCCTACCCCTAACCCAAAAGCCCAATTGGAAGCCTCTATATATCCTGCTATCTTTAAGAAAATTGGAAAATGCCACAGCAGGAAAAATGTCATTCAGAAGTTCTGTGGTAAAAAAATAATTCTCTGTTGTAGAGAGATGTTTTTAGCGTTGTTTAAGTGTGGTTGTCTCACAGTGATATCAAATTATTTTAGGGTTTTCTACCAGAGATCTTGTTCAATTCTACTTAAAAGGAAAATAATATAGTCTGGATGTTTACACCAAATTTTGTTTTGATACTAGAAAAAGTGAGTTTTTATTTTGTTTTTTTTTAATCCAGAAAATAGCAATCTTTTTCAACAGATCTGGAAGCCTGACTGCTGAGACCACAGCATTTTTTCCAGAAAGTTGAATGAAAAAACAGACTTACATTTAAGCCCCAATATTTTGTTTAAACATGATGTCAGCCTTAAACAAATTCACTAGGTATCATACATGTACTTGAGGGAAATTGGGTTAAATGACTAGCCAATGATGCAAAGTACACAAATTCAGGTACTGGACTAGCCACTAATTAAAGACAAATACAAATACACCTTTCCAAAGAAAGAATATTCTACAGTGATTTCATTTTAAATCACCAATATCAAATTCTAATTAATTGAGAATCAACAATCTTAGGTCATGACTTGCTAAGAACAAGCAAAATAGTTACACCATGCTATTTTTACACACACAAATTATGTACATGCAGTGTGTGTGCAGCTCTACCAGGCCGGCAAATTTTCATTAAAAGAGGGGGTCTTCATTTGTGTAGCACTTTCCCATCCAATTTGATCCCGACGGATTGATATTATTTGAAATTCAATCTACCAGACGTGTCTATGCCATGCAAAGAGGAGAAAAGCGTGATATTGTCTGGTCCATAATGCCTGTGTTATTACGACGATATGATCGGGTTACGCGATCAAACGCCAGGGATAAGAAGTCATTGAAATCCATGGAAATTGAGCTTCGGCATGGAGTAATTTATTGATGTAATAGCACCCTCAACCCCTTAACCTTTAATATGGACGGCTCTCAAAATAAGTATGAGCTAGCTCGATCCTATTGTAGCTAGCCAAAATAACCACTAGAAAGAGCAACAAAGGTGGCAGTTATTGTATCTTTATTATGACGAAGAGATAGGAAGAGGAGGGAGGGAGGAAAGTGAGGGATTGAAGGGTTTTAGATTTGTGTTCCTTTCACCAACGTGCTTCTGTATTCAGATACAGAAAGGTGTTAGTTAACTCATCGACAGTTACACATACAGTTAACACCCTTCTGGCTCTCAGCAGATAGTGTAATGCTGCTATTTAAAGCAAATATAGTTTCATGTTAACATCAGATTGTAAACAAATCGACTTGAGTGTATACAGTGTTTTCATTAATGGAGTAAATAGAACTTGAACTTAACTTCAACTGATTTAAAGAATTTCTGGAAAGAGATTATGGAAACTAAAGCTTATACCTCTCATAGACGAACATTATTTTGCTGATGTAATAGCTGTTTGATTGCTTACTAATATTAGTCCATTAGCATACATTTTCTACCAATATCATGTAGAAGACATAATATTCAACTTAGTTCCATTGGGCTACTTTTTGTCAAGTTGCTAAAAGTCATGATACTATAGCATGTTAAGTCAAGTTACTATACGACTGGTACATATAACCAATCGCCCATGAAACCAAGTGACCCCTGTCATCAGCATATAAGGGAATGAGAGAATTCAGTAGTCAATAGCTACATTCAAATCAATCGAGAGCCTACCTTAAGGCCATTTAAAAAATAAATCATGTTTAGTATCCCTGCCCGCTTCCTTTTTGGGGGACGGCTCCTTTTTTTTAAATTTGTTTTATTTTATATATAGAAAAAAAGACATGAAAAACATACTGCTAAAATTATTTCTGATTTTTTTTTATTTATTTTTTTTAAATTCTGGCGGTCATCTTGAAAAATGGCCCGACTGTCAATTTATGTACTGAGCGACCATTTTGGGGGAAGAAAAAAAATAAAAATAAAAGGCCTCCTCCTTCCTATTTTTCAAAAAGGCAGGAAGTTTAATTAACATATTTTGTATTTTTAATGGCCTAAAGGAGATATCAAATCTACATGTACATCTTTATCATAATTAAATAACAACATCTAAACTTGATTTGCAGTGTATGGGCATAGATTGTGGAAAGTTTTTTACGCGAGGCATCGCAACATAATACACTGTTTCCGATCTGCATGATGTGCATAGTGTGAATGGCACAATTCTGCTGACTCATTCCACTACTGTTATTCACCTAAGTAATCTGAGAGTCAAGCTGAGAGTCAAGCTGAAAGTCAAGCTGAAAGTCGATTCAAAGTCATTTAGTCTGCTTATTGTACACCAAGCAATAATACTTGTTTTTACCCGCCCCACTATTAATTGGAGATCATCTTGTTTTGCTTTAAAAAAAGTTTGCAAAACAGTCAAACCTGCTTCAGAAACCACCTGTGTAGATAAACCACCTGTCTGTAGAGACCACATATTTTATTTCCCTTGGATATGGTACGTTTCTTATTGAAACTACATACTAAAGGAATATGTACATATATTAAAAGACCACCTGTCTATAAAGACCATATTTCATGTTTTCAGTGTGTGTGTATGTGTGTAATTTGCACTAGACCAACTCTAATCTCCCTATTCCATCAATATTATTGAGCAGTCTTTATATACAGGTTTCACTGTAATATCAGATGGTGTAACATAAGCATACATCTTGTTTTTTTAAGCAGTTTGTCATACTGCCTGTTTGAATACTATCTATTGGAACAAGAGGGTTCTACATGTTATTATCCTGCTCACCTCACACAATACAGTATAGACGATTACTCAAAGCAACCAAATATTACTAAAAAAACGGCTCATTTTAAGCCTGGTTAGTGTAGGATTTTGATGTGACTAAAGCAATTCTCACTTGAGCATGTCTCACACACTTCTGTTTTCATAAATTGTCTTATCACTCATTAGCAAAGCAGTAAACCTTAATAAATACAACTGGAAAGTTATTTAGATAAATTTAGCCATTTATCTGAGAAATAATGAAATATCCAACTGGTTTCTATCCATCACCACCACTCTGATTCAAATACACCTGACTGTATGTATACTATCATGAAAAACAGAAGGAGCACAGAATGATTCAGGCATGCAACTAATTAAATTTTGGAGTCAATACTACAGCCTTGATCTACAAATGCTACACAATTAAATGCAGGCATATTTCATCACTTTGGATGGGTATACAGTCAACCTCACATGAGTCGATATTGATGGCATTGGGTGAAATAAGAATTGAAAGATATTTAACAGCCTGCTTTATGTCTTACTTTCATGGGAAAACAGTTGGGAGAATTCAAAAATTGGTTGGGAGAATTTAACGTAAGAGGGTGTCGCACAGTGACGAAGAAAACCATAAATATCTTTGTGGTTTAAGATTTTTTTTCAGGATTTTTTGCATGTTATTGACGGTATGTAAGGTATACAAGGAATATAATAAGTAACATTTCATGCAAAAATCATGCATTTTTTCACCAAACTTCAACAATATTCTGAGTCACTTAAAGAGGAAATTTGACACATGCGTCAACCCGTGCGAGGTTGACTGTAATTCTGTTTTCAAACACCACCATTTTTTCTAGTTCATTGATTCATATGGTCATTGGTGTCTTGCCATTGTGATTGTGTAATGCACTGTGTATAATCGAGTACAGTACATATACTAATTAATATTTCACAAGAAATTATCAACTTTTACTCCAAATCAAAAGAAAATGAATAGTGAGTGAAATAGGCTACAATACTCAACATGTATTAAGAAGCCTGTTGATATATATTCAGTGAAGAAATAGATAATATATAGAAATACAATATCACATCACAGGTCAGTGCAACGATGGTGTAAATATACATGTCATAGTAAAGTATAGTCAAACCTGTCTATTAAGGTCACCCAAAGGAAACACAAAAGTGACCACCGAACAGGTTCTTCAACACATGTTTCCTTCTAAAGGGAGGCAAAACACGTGACCACTATGGACAGATGGCCCTTACGGTATAGATGTAGAGGTTGCTGCTAGGTTTGATCGTATGTTTTGGAAAGTCTTTAATAAACTATATGTATATACTCTCCTTTCCCAAAATGACAAAATAAACAATGATAAACATTATTTACAAAACAATTATACATTTCACACTAATGCATTAAAACTTTGAATTACATGTGGTGTATTTAGACATTTTTGATAGATACATGTAATGTACTGTACATGTACATATCTCTCCATGCACACTTTATCATTTTCTTTTTTTCATTAAGTCTATATCTACCCCCCACCCCCCCCCCCCCCCCCACTCCCTATCTCTCATCCTCCCCCTTTGTTCTCCCATTTCTTTCTCTCTCCCTTTTGTCCTTCTATTCCTAATCATATTAACCTAATTATAAATATAGGTCTATCTATCAGATATCAGGCTCAGAAATTCTAACTAACTAGCTTTTGTATACATGTGCACTACCCAATCCCCGGATAATTAATCCATATTAACTTGTGCATTTTGTGGACCATTTTACATGTACAGAAGATATGTTTTATTTCCTTCTTCTTATTCTCTCTTTTATTTTTGTGTAACTCATTTTTTTTGTTACATTTAAAGGACCGCATGGTTGGATCACTTTCCATTTTTGGTAACTTTGCTGGAAATTATTTCCCTGAAATTTAATCAAATAATAATTTAATGTAATAATTACTACAAGACCAAAAAAACACTGTCCCTTAGTTTTTCTGTTTTCACAGTACCTATGTAGTACTTTAAAGCTTATCTTGGGCTCTAGTAATGGAATCATATTTTTTGAGAGAAAATTGCTATGATTTATTGTGGATTGTTTATCCTGCAGTAGGTTGTTTGAACCAGTGAAATAAAAACAAACGCACAAAAACTTGCTGGGCATCATCTTTGATAAAAACCACAACTCCCATTTGCACCTAGTTACCTACAGGTGTCGGGCCTCCTTACCCAGATTCCCTTATCTTTTTATGCTTGTTACTCAGCCACTATACATTTTCTACCAAAATTGTTTGGCACATGTCATTGATTTTTGATCTTGAACATTCAGTGTAAAGTCTAGTTGAATTCTGTGATAGATTTTATTTTGTATATTTACCAGAACTCATGCATGATACTTTAACAAAGAGTAAATAAGCTCCTGGCTCTCAACAAGCCATACATTATGCATAAATGTATAAATAAATTGTGTACACCACAATTATTTTCATAACTCTCTACAAAGTAGAAACCAGCACAAAAGTCTTTACATGTTGGGTCTCTCTTTTAGACAGAGCATTCCCGATGGATGAATTAATCAAATCTAAGTCAGAGGCCCAGTATTCCAGCAAAATAGGGCCATTTGGGAATATCAGATTATTCACGAAATGAAAAACATGATGATGACCAGACATGCATGCACAAAATGTCACACATCTAATTACTGTCCGAGGATGCGGGACTCATTAAGCATTGAAGTGTTCACATGAGACCAATAAGCAATGCAATAAATCATGATTAGCCAGAGAATAGATGTAGAGATTTTGACATCTTATGCACACTATTGCTGGGCATCAATTTGGTATGAATGTAAAATTGTGCACAGACCATTTTTCAGGTAGTAATGTGTTCAGACGAGACCAAATAACAATGCAACACATTGTTTGTATGCAATGATAATGCCTTTAACAAGAGTCTGTTATTTTGGGGTTTTTTTCTTTTCATTATTAATGTTATCTATTTTATGAACCTTTTACATTCTATTTTACATGTTTTCTTATTGGGGCAATTTGTATAAATATTGTATAATACTTGCACTGTAAAGTCATGAACAATTCGGTCTTTGACTGTCAGTCATGTTTCAATAACCCTTGATTGAATTTAATTGAATTGAGCTAAATAATATCATTGTACACAAACTACTTTAAAAGTAACATTTACAAGCTTTATCATTTTACACACACATTGACAAAATCTTTAGAATTTGAATTTAACTTTGGTGATAATATTTAGTTTTCTTTTTGTGTGAGGCAGTAGTAAAAAGGCAAACTAGTTGGAAGAATTGATCATAGCAGGCAAGGAAATAACATTGATCATTCAAAATATTTTAAGCTTTGAAAATTCAAAAGCTAAAAATAAAACACTACTTGATATCAATTGGAAACTGAACAAAACTAAGAAAAACATATCAAAAAAATTCCACAGTAAATGAGAGAGGTGAACGTGCATTATAAATGGGGGCGTGTCAAATTGAGAGTTGAGAGTTGGGAGTGGATTAGCAAACCAACTAAATTGCTTGATAAATGGCACTTTAAATGAAAGTAGTCTGCATTTATAATGGGAAACCTATGCAGGCCCTCTCGTCTCATCTCGCTAGCTATGAAAGAGTAGAGTACATATATGGGATAGGTTGTATTACCATGCCCATGCCCTTGTCCCCTTAAATTTGCTGATAATTACAGGTAGCTAATTGAGGACAGGCCTCAAGGCTTGCATAATTTATAGATCTTTTTATAATATACTCTCTTTCTCTCTCTTTCTCTGTCTCCCTCCCTTGCTCACCTCGTTCATCCACACCTTCTTTCCTCCCTCCCTACTCTTCTCTCTCTCTCTCTCTCTCTCTCTTACTTTAATTTGTTTTCTTTCTCTCTCTCTGTCTCACCAATCTGTCTCTCTTACATCATCATTCAGTTCCTCCTTCCCACTCCCAACCCTACCCCCTCTATCTCTCTCTCTCTCTCTCTCTCTCTTTTACACTATTTTGTTTTTCTCTCTCTCTCTCTCTGTCCCACCAATCTATCTCTCGTTCATCATCATTTCGTTCCTCTTTCCCTCTCCCATGCAGCCTTACACCCCCCCCCCCCCCCCTCTCTCTCTCTCTCTCTCTCTCTCTCTCTCTCTTTCTCTTTCTCTCTCAACTCTGAGCTGAGTAATTACTTCCAATCCGTCCCTAGCTTCTCTTACATTTGTATGTACACATACATGTATGAGTGACACAAAGTTGATTGTTTTGAAATGCTATGCCTAATTGCTTAAATGGACGCTAAGTAATGAAACTGTATGACAGGCGCTTATAATATATTTTTACTCCAATCAACTCCAATTTTTCAACCACTATACAGCGTTTTTATCATGACATTGGATATTGCATGCATGTCAGTAGTACTCCGTGTCATTAAGCGGCACACAATCTTTACCATCTCACGGCCAAGCTCTCTTTGCCCATCTCTATATTGGCTGAGGTGTTTATTATTGGGGAATACATCATTCTGAATTCATAAGTACATTGATCATGCCCTGCTCTATTCAGGGAATGAACTAATTTATAACACATTTTCCCATTTACAAAATTCATGATTAAGTAATGTAACCTTGTTACTACTGACACAGTGTATGTGTTATGTGAACGTAGAAATATAGAATGGGGCATTCAACCTCTCATGTTACAAATAATGAGCAATGAACATGAAAATATTTTGCTCACAATAGGTCCTTTTTTGTATTTTATTTGAAAATAAACAAGCCAACATTTTCCCATAACTTATTTATTCATCTATTTTTAACCAGGGCTCTTTTATTTTTGTGTTCATGATGTGGCCCTTTTTCTTGCTTTCCACAGCTGCCAATTGTGCATGTGTAAAAATAGTATATGCATATGTACTGTAGGTTAAAGGTTTGAACTTTTAAGGGGTTTTGTATTGTGTGTTTTTTTATCTTCTATCTTCTAAGTGAGCAGAAAAACCATACATGTACCAGTAGTAAAGCAGTCATTATGTCTATGTTTTTCTTGTCAGAAAGCAGGTCAAACTTCAATAACTAATAAGATCAATTACTACAAGGGTTATTAATAAGGGATTCTAATCTATAGTAGATGTAGAGTTAGTATGAGAAATTGGAATTAAATGGCCTCCAAATGAAGATGAGAGCTTTACCAAATAAAATTGAACAGATTCAGATGATATTAAAGCCTGTCCGCACTACTTTGGCCAGGGGGGATTATTCCTCCCTGCAAGGTCACTTATACAGGTAGTTATCTCATCATATCAGCTCTCAATTAACATAAGAAAAAGGGGATCATGGAAGACTACCAGGCACTGATTAGGCATTGTTTGCTGTATAGAGGGCGCAAGTAGCTTATGTACAAGTAGTGCAGTAGGGCTTTAACGCAATGTACTTATCTTACTACACTGTCCATTTACAGCAAGAAGGGCATAACATAAGTAACTCTATGTAAAGGTGTAATGAGCTAGTTCAACCCTCTACCACTTGCTCTACATAATTTTAGCGAAAGTACAGCACATTTTACCAAGTCCCACAGAGAGGATGTAACGCCGTAGGTCTTCTGGTTGCTTTACTACAAGCATGCACACACTTTCTTAGCAGTCAGTTAGTAAGACAGGTTACTAAAACCAACCAATCACAATTTTGTAAGCAGTTTTCCATGAAATTGTAAAGTTAAGGTGAGAGGTACTTGAATGTGTATGAATTCTGTAAATCAGTACTTAGCATGGCTTTAGACTGGAAAAGTCAGTCTACTTCACTGGTTCCAGTATATGTTCTACTGAAACTACATCTGGCTTCAATGAATCTCTCACGGAGGAGTGTCAAAATACAATTTATGTTGGACAGTTTAATAAACTAAAAAAGGTCAAATATTTATAACGCCAACGGTTAGTGCTATTTGACGAATATGTTCTGTTAAATCCGAAGGCAAAATAATGTCTTTAATATCTATATCTGTTCAGTGTCCGGACACCCTCCCCTCCATCATACAATGTTAATCAATTTGTCTACCTACATAGATCTATTCTAATATTTTTGTTCATAATTTTACTTACACAGCAAAATGGTAGGCAAAGCATTTCCATCCTGATGGTCTCTCCAAGAAATTATAGATTCTCCCTTGACAGCTCATCCGAACTGACGGTCTTTTGCTCACATGTTCTGAGTACTTTCTCTCAAATTCTTTGTCATTCTGCACACTATTGTTGAGGTTCAAAGTTTGAACGAGAGGGCTACGCGAGGAGCTGTCTACTTGTTGATTATAGGCCATGCAACCGGGGGCCTGGCCCGCCCCGCTACTACCCATGTCCGATGAAGAACTTACGGGGTCCAGTTCAATTACACTAGAGTAGTAGGCCTTGGGCGCGGGCGAAGATGTGTTCCGAGATTTCGTTCCTGAATCTTTTTCAGCCATCGCTACTTTTGTAGATCTTTGCTCCTTCGAATTATTTCAAAAACATCCCGAGAGTTAAACCTCTGATAGCACAGCATCCAAAATGGGTTAAAGATTTCATTCAAAAATTTGTCGCGGCGACGTCTTTAATGTAGTGCGAACGAGAGCTAACAGTCAAAGATGCAATTCTCAAGCGTTAAGCTCGCAACCAATGCACGACTCCGATATTCACGTGCAGATTCCTTTTTTTCCTTTGGATGTGATGGTTATATCCGCGCTCGATCGCTAGAGATGTGTGTCTTGCACGCCGACGGGTTCCCGTGTTGTTCAGTCAGCTTTCGCATGTAATTTGTCATTAGTATACCAGCGCCGCGACGCCGCACCCGTTGGAAGACGACATCCCGCGACCAGCAGAGTTTGTTTACTATTACAATATTGTATTACGTAGTACATATTCATGAAACAATCGACCAATCACAAACTTTGAAATTGTTTCGCCTCTTTTTGCATCTGCTAGGCCACTTGTAGGGGGTAAAAAGAAAAGGGTTTGTGAACCTGTCATGTGTCATGTGTTTATGTGTTTTTCCTGGGTTTTTTTAAATTTCGTATTGCATTTTTTTTTCTGCTATTGTTTATTTCTGAATGTTTTGTTTTTAATTCTTCGATTGTTATTGCGCTTTAGGATGTCATGTTTGACTGCTATTATTTTTTTAGCTGTTATTTTGTATTTTTGTGTATAGACCCTACTTGTTTTAGCTATAGGGGGTATTTAGTATCTTGTAGTTCTGTTTTCTTTTTTCCTTGATTGTTTATTTGGTATTGTTTGTTTTACGTTTGATTTGCATAACTCCCAAAGAGAACTGATTAAGTTTTAATTATTTGAAACGGACAGTTTTTTTTCTTTTAACTCTTTATTGTATCTAATCTTTCCTTCTATTTTTTGCTTTGTATTTCTTCTTTCTTTCCATGTTATTGTTTTTGTCCTTCTTTCATCATTTAATTATATATATCATTATGCTTTTCTCCGATTTGATCCTTCTAGCATCTTATCTTTCTATTTCTCAATATGTCAACCTTTGTTTTATCCGTCCATCCCTTTTTCTTTCTACCTTTCCTTATAATAATCTTTATATTTCAGTGGGTTTTTTTCTCTCTTTCACTCTTCTTTTTCATCCTTCTCTCATATTCTCTTTCTGTCTTTCCTTTTATTCCTTTTTTGTAATCCTTATTTCTTCTTTACTTTCACGTTTGAGGAACACTAACAAACTAATTTATTTCTGATTCATTAATTAAATCAGCTTTGTTAATATGAATGATGCCATCTTGATCTTTTCTTGTCCACTTCTCTAGGCCTTATATTGAAGAAATGATACCCAATTATATTAACACAATCTTTTAAAAAAGACATTTTGAACCTCACGTTCAATGATGTTTTACACCAAATCACCGGCTCCTTATCTTCAATAATATTTTGTGTTACAGTTAATGCAAAATATCCTGACGGTGTCAATCATGAGAAGACATTTCAATGTTCATATCTATTACTTTTAAATGAAAAAACATTTACTTAATTTAAAAGTCTGAATTTCGTAATTTGTTTTTGAATTACAATTTGTTTTTGTAATCCTGAAATTATGTATTCCTTATCGTCCATTAGACAAATTGCCATTTTAATATGCATGAGGTGATCACGAATAAATCTTTTCTTATCCACTTAATAGTAGGCTTATACAGGATTATGTGAAAATATATAAGATCGAAATTGATGGCTTCTGTCTTTCAGTGAAAGATTACATAACAATTAATGCCCAACATAACATATGACTTAGTGTGGGGGGGGGGGGGGGGGGGGAGAGAGAGGGTTGGGGGGGGGGGGGGGTAGTGAGCATTAATTTTTGATTTTTGCCCCCGGAAATTTGAAAATCGCGCCGACCGATGTTTCGCTCAGTGGGGGGGGGGGGGGGGGGAGGTGACCCCCTTGAGCAACAAAAAAAACTCTGGTCACAATTTTTTTTTTTTTTTAAATACTTTTTTTTTTTGCCAGGTTTTTTGTTAAAACTTTTCTTTGCCGGGGGGCGGAGGCTAAGGAACGCTCGCCCCCACCCTTCCCTCCCGTGGATCCGCGCCTGACTCGTAAACCGATGACGAAAATTTATCGTTGAAAGCACTATTGTGGACCTCTCCGACAGAAAGACGTTTTTAAAATAATAACAATAATTTATTTTAAAAAATGATATAATATCACATATTCCTTTCTTTTTTCTCTTCCCCTTTTTTTTGTTGGTTTTCTTATTATTATTGTTCTTCTTGTTCTTCTTCTTCTGCTTCTTCTTTTCCTCCTCCTCCACCTCTCACCCTCCTTCTTCTTTTATCTTATTCTTCTTCAATAACTGCACTTGGAGGCGAATAAATAAATAAACAAGGCGATAGGGGAAGGAAAGGAAAAGAACAAGAAAGACAGATAAAAGAAGGAAAAAAAGAAACGAAACGAAAAAAGTAGACCGGGCAGGTGGCCCCCGGGGGTGGCCGCGGGTGGATTCGATTGCATACAGCTATAGCTAGGAGGCAAATGACAATGGCAATGACAATTTATTCTCATGTCACCCACATTGGGGTAATAGAGAAGTTTACAATCAGTTTGAATTTGTCAATTTAACACTGTATAATATACAATTCAAATCGAATTAATGTTAATCAACCACGATGTTAATGGCCACGAGCCATGTTAATGTTAATGTTATGCGCACGCTACATTGTGCTTGCGCGCAATTGGGTATCAATTTTGCGCGCTCACCTGCACTTACTTGCAAGAATTAGATATGAAAAAAACTTTCAGAAAATTGCGCGCGTTAAGAAAGAAGAAAGACTAAAGTTAACTTTGATTTCAATAAAAAAATAAAGTGTGGGTTTACAGCAAAATCTTATAGTGCATAAGATCTCGAGGGAGGCGACGAAATTAAGTTTGGGAATGCTTTGACATCGTCGCCCTTTTCAATGGTGAGCTCAGTGCGGTTTATAGTTGAACGAAGTCAAAACTGATTTGGCTAAACGTTTCATTTGGATCAAAAAGCCTGAATCATATCTCTTTAAAATGCCGATATCAAGCTCTCGACGTCGACTTACCAGCCCTTTTGTCGGCCCATCAGCGAGTAGCACATCGTCACTGTTGAACATCATCTCCAACTCGCCGGTGGCACAGCCGAAAGAAGGAGGGGGCGCTATCTCAGATAACAGACTGGAATCATTGAAGAAGACTGGGAAGGCCTCGAATCACCGATCTGTAGGAGCCCGAAGGATTACCACTAGCATTAAATTCCCGATCCTATCTCGAACTCAACCTACAATTCGGTGAGTTAGCAAACATGATCATCATAATGCATAGCTACTTTGTGTTGTTTTTATTTCTTTTATTGGATTCGCCCCCATTTTGAATGGCAGTAAGGATCTGAATATAAATCCGAAAATAATATGACTCAACTGAGTCAAATCCCGGGAGTAAAAAAAAATCGCACTGTGTGATCGGAGGTTGTTAAGAACCCAAGTTCATTATGCGGATTCTCGTAAGAGACAGTCACACACATGATTCGGGAATGCCCTCTCTACTTCACAGCGAGGTCGTCATCATTTATTACTACCCTAACACTACAGGGGCGGATCTAGCTTTTTGCCAAGGGGGCGTTTGACCCAGTGGCGGATCCAGGATTTTCCAAAAATCGCGCCGTTTTACTGTTTTACTTTTTTCCCCTTTTTTTTCTTCTCCTTTTTTTTCCTCCCCCTCCCCCTTTTTCCCTTTTTTTCTCACTTGGCCGCCCAAGGGGGGTGTTTAAACCGCCGACCCCCCCCCCCCCCCCCCTAGATCCTCCCTTGCACTACCCATCTAGGAGAGGCTTCTCCCTCTAACACCTGATTTGATGTCTGCTGCCCTCACAGATCTCATCCTTCTAGGGAAGACAACAGTGTTATCCCTGATCTGCACTGATATCACAAGATCTCTTTACGCTTTATTTCCGTATTTCATTCTTCTCGTGTTTCTTTTCTAAAGACTATCCCCGACAGAGCTTTTTGCTCACGCACAGTTCTTTATACCAAGCGGAACATTCAATAAGGAGAAGAAGAACGCTGTTGCACAAGTCATGAGTCTAGAATACGTCGGGATTTTGAAATTTAACTATGGATGGTTGTAAAAATTTCAGTCGGAAGGAATGGATAATAATTTATTTGAATCTCTGTTTGAACATTACTAGTTTCACTGTAAGACTTATTATGTGATCATTGGTTAAAAGAAAAACAGGGTGAGGCAGGTTGTGCCTTCGGATTTAATGGAAAATAATCAGCAAATAGCACTAACAATCACAATCATTACATCTTTGTCCTTTATGATTTTGTCCCACTTAAGTCTGAGACATATTATGAAATATCGCTTGTTAACTTCTTGAAATGGCTATTTTAAATAAACTGTCCGGATAAGTAACGGTAGCCTTATAACTAACTCCGGGAAGCTCCAACACCGGCGCGCAGCGTCGGAGCTTCGGTCGAACTGTCGTGGTGGCTTCGACAAAAAAAAATGGGGCGACGTTATCGTTAAAATCTGCAAAGGGAGTACTTACAATTTTTACATCATAGGGTGCACGAATCCTCAGGGCATAACAATGATCACTTGAATTCATAATTTGAAGAAGTCTTCGATGGGAAAAAAGGGTTTTTCAGAGCACTACCCAAACGACTCTTCCATGTTGCAGCGTCGATTCAAAATGGCGAAGAGACTGTACGCATGCGCGGCAGAGCCGCAGAAAGTATGAATATTCATGCTATCGAGTGCCGATCGCTCGAAATCGCTGAATATGCACGAGGTTGAGAAGGACTCTGTTTGGTTGAGAAGGACTCTGTTTGTTCGAGTCGTGCATATTCAGCGATTTCGAGCGATCGGCACTCGATAGCATGAATATTCATACTTTCTGCGGCTCTGCCGCGCATGCGTACAGTCTCTTCGCCATTTTGAATCGACGCTGCAACATGGAAGAGTCGTTTGGGTAGTGCTCTGAAAAACCCTTTTTTCCCATCGAAGACTTCTTCAAATTATGAATTCAAGTGATCATTGTTATGCCCTGAGGATTCGTGCACCCTATGATGTAAAAATTGTAAGTACTCCCTTTGCAGATTTTAACGATAACGTCGCCCCATTTTTTTTTGTCGAAGCCACCACGACAGTTCGACCGAAGCTCCGACGCTGCGCGCCGGTGTTGGAGCTTCCCGGAGTTACCTTATAACCTGCCCGGACACACGTCATGAGCTTTGAAGAAGGTAGTTAGTCAAGCATAATCCTTAATGGAAGTATACTTCGTGTGTCCGGACAGGTTGGTTATTCGGACAGTTTATTTTGAAACTACAACTTTACATGCAACACTTTTCATGACAAATCTTTCGTTTGACAATTATAAATGACAAAATGATTGTTATGTGGTGGCTAGTGCTCTTCGATGCATATTAATCTTCTTGAAATCCAACGACAAACTTGACAGCGTTTCTTTTGTTTGATCAAAATAATGTCCGAACAAAACCCCAACCAACATTATGAAGCTGTTTCAAAAATGTTTCGTTCACATGCTCAGGCAACAGCTGAGAGTAAACCACAGCACATCTCCGTCCAAACATCACCGCAGAGGGCGTACCATCACACATACATCATCCAGCACCAGCAGCCGCCAGCACGGTGACCAGAGGCTGTCGATGGGCAAAGACCACTTTGCTCTAAAGAAGATTCGCTTCTTCAACGCCCCACCGCAGCCTGCCCCACTGACCTTATGCTTCTCCTACCCGGGATATGACGTCACGCATATGGATGTCTTAGAAGGCATCAAGAATCGACGGGCCATTGAAGTGAGCAGGATTAAAAGTATTCAGTTTGTGGATATGAACGTGGTTCTAGGGGCAGCAGGAGTCGATAACAGGTTGGTGCAATAATTATGGCTTTACGTATACTAAACTCATCATTATTAAAACGGCTCTTCCTGAAGGTCTTGCATTTTTTGTTGTACTGTCTTAACGCACCTATAGGTCGAAAAGAACACGTTTGTGAGATAAGCACCGGGAAAGTATTGAACCCCCGGATAAGAGAGTTGAGAATCTTCACCAATAAACTGTAGTATAAACATAAAAGCCAAATAGTTGAGGTAGCAAAGGGGATGCTTAAATGAAACTTGTGCCTAGTCTCACAATCAGATTTATTATTTCAAAAAAGAAAAAAAGATGCGTGTGCCGCTGAGTATGCCAGATATCTTAAATTGCAAAAGCTTACCACTCTGCGGTGGCCTCTCAAAAGATCAGTATTTGTCTTTATAATTTTCTTGATAAAAAAAAGCTTTATTTTTTATTTTTTATTTGATTATACGACACATGCTTCGGCCAGAATTGTACCGTTGGCCGAATTTTCAACTCAAATAAAAAGCAGCGTTCTGAGTCCTAACCCTAAAAATGATCACTTCACAAAATCTCTTTTAGTCACCAATCTCTTATAGATGGAGTGACCCTGAACATCATTATCATCATCGTCATCATATTTTTCTTCTTCATTTTCTTTTTCTTTTATTTTCTTTTATTTTCTTTCCACTATAATTTTAGATGGTTGATAACCTTAGAAAGCCAGAATGCTCGCTATAAACTTTTCCGAGACGGACTATCTATCAAGGGCGAACGAGTCTTTCTCAGGCGGTACGACGATGTCAACTATGAAGATTATCGGGACTTTTTGCGGCGGAAAAACACATTGCAGAGCGACGCGCACACCGCTGTGCAGAGACTATTGTCCCTATAAATTTCTCACAAACAATATTTCTTACAGTAATTTTGGAATGTGGTTGAGTATAATATACCCAGCGTATCTCAACTTATTCGTGCATAATTTATGCAGTCAGTGAAATTATTTGAATTGTGCTCACTGGCTCGTAACCAATCAGATTACCGGGATTTCTGAACCCATTCTATAATTTGTATTAATCCAGTATGACCCAGAGCATAAACCTGGCATAGAGTTGGTCCATGTTGCATGGTCCCGGTAGTGATAAGTCTATAATAGTCAGATGGGAGTAAATGGCAAAATAAATTCCACACACCATTTTTTAAATCATGTCTTACGTTTCATTGAATTTATTGCAAATAATCATACTATACTGTATTAGTAATAATACATTTTAATGTATTTGTGCATTATAAATTCATCGACAATTTAAAGTCATTTACATATTGAATTAAACAATATAAATTTAATCTACATAGATAAAGTCGTTTGCAAAACCATAAAGAAACGGAATTGAGAATAACTAAAACTTATGTCTGATTAGTACCGTATTAAAGTTGCACTTCTCCCATTAACAAAATCTCATGAACATCCTGTAAGATTCCTTAAGAATAACCATCATAGTTCCCCTGTCCTTTTATACAGAATAGTAGGAGGGAGAGAGAGAGAGAGAGAAATATGAATGTACACCGCTGCCCATATAATTTGAAATACATATGTTTACCTTTTTCATGAAATGATTGTTACAATACGATTTATTGTTGATAGATAAAGTTTTGAAAAGATAAAAAGTTTATCTTTGTCATTGTCACAATGGTTTCATTTCAGAGGTAAGGAAAAACCATTCCATTTTATGGGCAGCAGTGTGACAGACAGACACACACACACACACATATAGGCAGAGGGGCTGACAGGCACAGAGATAGGGGGGGGGGTCAGAAAAACGAACAAAGGCAGACATAATTATAATATTGAAATATACAGTGACAGAACAGTTACAACATTAAGAGATACGGGAATTCTTTCTATCCCAATCAATTCAAGCCATGACATTATCTTCATAAAACATATAAAATATGAATAATAAATACAAAGTAAAACATTTTAATTGAAATAAAACAGTAAAACAACGATTGAGGTAAATAATGAGAACCGTCATGTCGTTTTACGCCGCCATCTGTTTTCTTTTTGTGGATTAAATGAGGGGTTATTTTACCGTCATCAATAATATTTTAACGAAAATAAGTCCCACTAATTGCACCAGAATATATTTCAACTCTCTTAGTATCATACAAATATAGCAGGTACATGGTCCAAAGGACCCAAGTGCTGGAAAGAGTTGAAAAATAAGCCTATGTATTTGTTTTTTTAATAATCAAGGCTAATTATCAAAAGAGCCGATTATACACATAGTCAGGCCAACTCGAGTTCATGCTATACAGAGTAACGTGCGATGTGGTCCAACTTACACAACATACACACTGTACATCGACGGTTCTGAGCAATAGCTTACAAAGGCTCCTAAGGACTTCTATCTCTATTTTCTCTATTTTCTCTCTGTCCCTCTCTTTATCTCCCTCTCTCACTCACTCTATTTCCGTCTTTCGTCAATGCTAACAAACCCATTTTATTTGTTCCACCTATACTAGTGTTGCATCGCTACTATAGCCTATATTTTGAAATGTAATTATTTTTATCTGAGCACTTAAAGGCCAGAGAGGACGTGATTAAGAGAGTTTGCCATGTTTGGCTAACCCGTTCGAGTTGGGTTCAATACTGTGGTACCTACCCAAACCCATAGTCTGGTGAACCGTCTGGTGAACCTTTCGTTTCAAGAAGGTTTCCCCACTATAGCCGATGTGCAGGAGGTCAATGAGAACGAAGCTTGTGGTCTATCGAACAAGTGGGGTCTAATCGACCATCCCAACCCATCGCTTTTTGGAAGACATTCTAAACTGTTAAATCATACCACTGACAATACTTTTCTCTCGGATTGGTCATCATTTTCATCCAGTGCGCATGCGCCCGAGGTGTGCTCCGATAGGCCAGTATCACTTGACCGACTTCAGCGTCGCTGTAACTGGGATCCGTGTCCGAGTCCTGTCGTACGCTCTCTCGCTCGTTCGTAACGGCGACTAGAATCTGGATACGTTCCAGTTTCTCCGCCGGGATTTCAAAGAAAAATTTGTCGTTGAATACGGGGTTGACATCGGCTGTGACGACGCCAGTCTTCTTTTTCCTGTATTTTCTTCCGCCCATGATGAGACTGGCTTGGACGCAAGGGTCTGAAAACAATAAATATTCTCAGTTACACATACTGACCAAGAACATTGAATTGTGAGAGCAAGTGCCATGAGCGCCAAGCAGAGGCGGGCACAGGCGCTGGCTGTGCAAGAAGCCAACATCATCATTCTAAACAAAATTATCACTAATAATGATAATGATAATAACAATATAGTATTAATGACTGCTTTGAGAGAAATAGTTGTTTTTATACGCTCAAGGGAAGGTTAGAATTGTGCTATTTCCCGAGGCGTGCCGAGGGGAATAGCCCAATTGTAACCTTCCCGAGAGCGTATAAAAACAACTATTTCTCGAATATTAAAGCAGTCATTAATACTTTTATATGCCGAAAAAAAATAGACTAAAAAATAAAAAATATGTTTGTTGTTTTTTTTGATCGAAGATGGGATTCGAACTCTTGCGTACATTGAGTGATGTATCCACAAACAACGTAGCCTATCCGATAGGCGTCGGGGCTGTACAAGTATACTAAAGCGATTAGTACACTTGCCATTTAGCCCGACGCCTATCGGATAGGCTACAAACAACGCCGTAGACCACTCGGCCATCGCGTACTGTTATCATATTTGGCAGTTTTCTCCAATATATACATTAAAATGAATTGAAAACGGATTCGCGTGATGGATGCTTCGCAAAAGCTCCATTAAACGGACCCTTCTTTTACTTTTGCAATGCATATTGGCACGAACTTAGATCAAGATCTATCGGCAGATGTTGTTTTTTTGTTTTTGGAAGTTTATTTTCGTCTTCATGTCAACAATGCAAGATAAAATTGTCGGTAAGATCGATCGAGATTCAATTGTATTGAAATTACCACCAATCCTTCGCACACGTACGGTATGTAAACCTATGGGGTAACCATGGAGACTGACCTATTTTCCCAATAACCATGGTTATTGGGATTTTAGAACTGTTTTAACCATGGTTACTGGGAATTTTCGGGAACAGTTAAAGTTTATGAATGCAATTTCGACCAATCAGATTGCTGGATTACTTAAGTGAGGTATATAATAATAATTATAGCCTAATTATTATAATAATAACAGTAATAATAACAATAACAATTATAATAGTACACAAATAATTATAATATAATAATAATGACGACTGCAAAACGAATAGTAATGATATTGTCTTCATAATTACTATTCAGGTGTATTGTTATTTAATAATACACCTAAAATAACGATGATGATGAAAATTATGATGATGATGATGATGAAAATTATGATGATGATGATGATGAAAATTATGATGATGATGATGATGAAAATTATGATGATGATGGTGGTGATGATGATGATGATGACGATGATGTTGATGATGATGATGATGATGATGGTGATGATGATGATGATGATGGTGATGATGATGATGATAGTGATGATGATGATGATGATGGTGATGGTGATGATGATGTCATCGTTATCAGCCTACCTATATTCCTCGAGTCATCTGGACATGTAAGATTGCTCGCTCGTAAGATACCAAGAAGCAATCGATTGGAAGTCGGCAGGTAGCTCAACGAAAGTAGTATCTCACCGCACAATTTCTGAAAGAAAAAAACACACGTATGTTTTGACCTTTATACAATGTTTCCAAATGTTAGTCTTACAGACACTTGGGCCAGAGAGGGGGGCCAGCGAGGGAGACCCAAAAAAAATCACACTTGCTTTAAAAAAAAGGGGGCACCTCAAAGCCCCAAAAATACAATTGTTGACATTGCTATAAAACTTATGTCTACATTGTAATTCATACATTATCAGGGATGATCTTCAAGATTTTCTCTTTACATGGTCTGAAATATTGCTTTAACACCATATTTTGCAGATGTGTGTATTATATGTGATGGTCTGAAGATTAATTTGCGAGCGAGCAAATATCTTCAGGTTTTTGAGCTCACATTGTTTGTTTGTTTTATTTCCACTTTTTTAAATCAATACAAAGAAACATACAAATAAATATAATGAATAACATGTAAATTTAACAAAGTATGTTTCTAATTAAAATAAAAGTTTCTTACAAAAGGAAAAAGCAGGAGACCACATGTCGTAAGCGTAAATGCTTGATGATGACTGTGGCCTCGGCCGAGTTAGCAAAATAAAAGAACAACCCATGCAACTGCATTGTATTCAATGTTAAATAAGATATAAGTGAAGTGATTAAAAGTGAAAATAACAAAACATATTTAGTGAAATATTTCGTGTTGAGAAGTGCATTTGTGCAAAGCGCAAACCTATAGCTTGGTGGAACAAAAAGAGACTAATACCGTGATATTAATTGTGACCAATTATGTCTTATTTTTAGATGAAATTATAACCAATCCTGGTTTTAAGCACAACCTCATAATGTAAAAGTGAAAACAATAAATGCGAGCAAGCGTAAAAACAATTTTTTCAGGAAATTCGAGTAAACTTGATTTCATGCTTTGTAAAGATTTTGAGATTCAATAGCCCTCATTTTATTATTTTCATTTCATTTCTGTTTGAAATTACCTTTTGTGGCGCCTGAAGATCGTAAGCCTTCGTAATCTCGTATGTTGTCGTGACGTCATGAAGGGGTATAAAAATCTCGCCAATCACGTCTTTTCGCGAGTATTTGTGATAGTTGACCACCACCAGTTGAATAACGTAGCGCCTTAAATCTTCAGGGGACAGATTTACGACAAAAGTTTCTTCGAAAATCGGGTTCTGTGTTTTTCTCTTCACCGAGCTTTGGAACTGAAAATCCTGAAAATGATCTGAAATACGAACCAAAAATTGTCAAAATAATTCAACATTTTCTTGACATTGTAACAGGAAAATAAATCGATCAATCAGAGATTTTAAAAAAAATAACAAAAACATCTACGTCCACCAAAACGAATATTATGCTATCTTCAAATTCCATCCATCAGCCTACTTGAAGGAATTCACCCTAACTGAACGCTTTAAAAAATGTAAAAATAATAAAGGTTAAAAACTAGAAGGGAGGTTTTAAGAAAACAAAAAAGTGGCGAAAGAGAAAGGAGGATGGAAAGAGAAGAAATGGGAGAGGGAGCAGAAGAAAAGAGAGGGATAGAAAGGGGAGTGTGATGCATAGAAGAGAGAAGGGAAGAGAAGAGAGGAGAGGATAAAAGAGAAAGAGAGGAGCAAATGAGAAAATAGAAGGAGAAAAGAAGAGCAGAGAGAGAGAGAGAGAGACGGGGGGAGGGGGTAGAAGACAGAAAGTGGGAGGGGGCAGATAAGAGAAAAGATAAGGGCATAATAGAAAGGGAGATGAACAAATGAGGAAGTAAAGAATGAAGGAGGCAAGGCTGGACATCTGCACATAATTGTATTATTATAACATGCTGACGTGAGTGGATATGAAAAGCGTGAATCCCGCTATTAATTCGTCATTGATAACAGTACTATCTATGTTTTAGCGGGATTCTAAATCAATTGAGTAGAATTCGGGTATGGGTATAGACTATACCTTTATCACTTGACTTGACTCTTATCCTAACATACGGATCAATGCTCTCCGAAAAGGGCCTCAACAACAGATTCGTGGCTTCGAGTATTGTCATCGTCAACCCTTTCGACTTGATGTACGACAGCGAGACCTGAACCTGACCCAGGTCACCGGGCGATGTCTCGACGTCGCTGATGTCGAGATAGTTTGCGTCGTCGACCGGAGTTAACTCATGGACGGAGGAGGCGTGGCGGCCGAGCAGGAAGGAGTGACTCTATCACAGACACCAAAATGATAAAAGTTTTATGAAGGCGGTTCATTTAATCATGTACACGTAAAAGAACAACAATACTTTTAGAGCCTTCTCGTTGAGACTCTGTGTATGTCAGTTTGGCAGAATTTTATATTATAAATTTCCCCTGAAAAGGGTAGCTCATATAAATACCTTTATATTCGAATTATACCGTTGCCCACAACGTTTGATTAATCTTTCTTAACTCTTTTAATGAAGTAATTTTGACACTTTAGTTTTGATAGATATAGTTTCTATATTCTCAGGACTTTATAGCTCGCTCTCTACAACTCAATATATTGATTGGTAATTCCACCGCATGGCACGCATTTAGGCTCTGCGTCGGTTTAGTTTCTAGCATAAAGCCTCGGTCACAAATGCCATTACGAACTGCTACGAACGCCGTACGAACGATTTTCAGACCATGGAAATTCGGGAAGACAATGGAAAAACAGGCGGGGAGATTCGTACGAACGCATCGTTCGTACGAACCTTTGTGACCGTAGCTTATTAAGCAAAGTCATAATGCCAACTCTGGATCAAACACTGTTCAACTCAACTTAGTTCCGTGAGGGATCTAGGGATCTATTTTGGGGTGAGCGCAGAACAATCCTTAAAAATCTCTGAAGCAAGCAGGAAGCAAGAAAGCAAGCAAGCAAAACAGAAACAAATCAAAGCACAGCCAATACTAACTATAAAGCAAACAACTAACCAACTAACATACAAAAAAATAACGATAGAAAACAAAACAACCAAACAATGTAAAAACAACGTCACATTTTGAGATAGCTTCTCAAGTATTTACCGAAGTGTATTTCATACATGCCAGCCTCGTTTTCCCCAGCACCCCCCCCCCCCACCACCCCCGCTGGATACGCCCCTGCTCCTATTATTAACTTACATGCAGTGATCCATATCCCTCCGAAGTGCTCGAACCTGAAGATGATGCAAGGGAAATCTTCTCATATCTACTACTGGACCTAGAGGGCGTAAATCTCTGCAGAGGAAGATCACCTTCTGATTTGTGTTCTGGTAACAAAAACAGAGAGGAGAAAGATAGAGAGAAGGAATTATGAAGAGAGAGAAAGAGAGAAAAGGGGAAGAAAACAAAGGTTTAAAAGATTTATAACTTGACATTTGTGAGACGGATTCAGAATCATTCCAGCGAATAATCATGAGCATCATTCATTATAGTCTCACCTGTTTTTCTCTTGCGGCAGCATTTGTAGATGATGAAGGCAATGACGAGGATAACTACAAGAGCCACTACCGGTACGACTACACGAAGAACCCAGAAGATAGCTATGTCAGTAGGAGATTGGTTGGACGAATTAACGTGTGCCATCTTTCTGATTGTAGTTCTGTGTGGTGAATTGCATTGAAATAGGAATTATGAAAATATATAAATAGATCATGAAAGGCTGAATCACGCGGAATGTGCAATGTTAATACTAAATATTTACATCAACAATATTGGAGAAGAAGGGGAGAGGGAGGAAGAGAGAAAGCGAGAGAGAGAGAGAGAGAGAGAGAGAGAGAGGGAAAGGGAGAGAGAGAGAGGCAGAAAGAAAGACATTTTTAAAATGAGAAGGACAGAGAGAGATAGTGAGAGAGAGAGAGAGAGAGAGAGAGAGAGAGAGAGAAAGAGAGAGAGAGATAGGGTGGAAGAGATAGAGAGGGGCACGCTGCGGGACACATAAGAAAGACAATTTCTTATGTTTCTTTCTGTAAACGAGATATGCATTTACACTTAGAAAGTTGACAGATATTGCAACCGCAAGATAATCGAGGCTTTCGGTAATACCATGTGGTAGCCTGACTGAATAGATTATTGATATATTCTTTCGTTAAAAATGCCCAATTATGACGCAACATTACAAGAATTAAGAAAAACACTTACAGGAATAAATGATATCCTTCTTCTTCTATTCCTCTAAACACCCCATAAGCGGGTTCTTTTGACGAGAGAATAATACTAGCAGCCTTTCCAGTAAGGCTACACATGATATCCAGTCATGATGCTGAGAAGCTACCACGTGGTGTCACCGAAATCTCAGATAGTGCATTGTTTATCGTATTGAGGGAAAAGACTTAATACATAAACACGGTCGCACATACTTTCGATAAGTCAACCTCAGGAATATGAGAAACAGAAAAGTCAAAGTTTGAAATTAATCGGACTAATGATAAGGGAGTTATGAATGTTTGAAATATGATAACACTAAATCTACGTGAATCTCAAAGTGGCAATTTTGTCAGTAGATTATAAGGAAGTCAATGCCAACTCGCCCGTTCGTTGTGTAGGCCTACAAAAATATCATTCATTTCTGTTTTTCTCTTCTTGCCTTCTCTCTTTGGGCACTGCTCAAAATATATTGTGGATAGCTAAATACTCAAAGGTCCTTTTAAAAGAAAAGACGATCCTGGATCATACAGTTTGAAGAATATTGACGTTAATAGTCATAATATATGTTGGAAAAATGGGAAAGTTGTCCGACACTACGTTACAGTGACCTTACCGACGCAGCTTTCAGTTCGTTGTCTGAGGGCCATTTGTTCAGCAAATGAAAAGATCAAAAGATGTTTGATCGAGAACAAAAAAGTATAGGCATTCGCAAAACACAAAGCCCGAAAGCAATCTTCCCCCAAGGTTTTAACACGGAGGCTACTGTATACAATCCACCAACAGCACCTTATACTTTAGAAATGAATAATCGTGTTTACGTGTTTAACAAACATTTTGAAAGGAATCTGTTTTGCATGCACTTTATGAAGACCAAAACAATGTCGCATCCTGAGGGTGGGGGCATCGTGCACTCCCCCCCCCCCCCCCCTCCCCGGCCAAAAAAGAAGGGTCCGAAGGATAAATGATTAGGAAAAGGTGTGTACGTGTGTGTGCAGGGGGGGGGGGGGGGGGTATCAGACACTAATTTTGTAGCCGATACGGCACACCAAAAACCTCATTTGCTTGTCATAAAATGTGAGGACTTGTGCTCGGATTACGATGTAATGTTAGCACATTTAATAGGTGAAGTTGAATGATTTCTTTAATGTCTTTGCCATGTTAGCGATCGTGTTCAATTAAACAGCGACGATATGTTTATCTGTTCATTCATTTATCTTTCTTTCTTTTATGCATTTATTTATTTATTCATGTATTCATTTATTTATTCATTCATTCATGTATTCATTCATTCATTCATTCATTCATTCATTCATTCATTCATTCATTGATTCATCAACAATTGTTTTCTTTAAGAAGCAGAGTTTAGTCTCGTTCAGAGCCATGTTGGCCTTAATGGGGATGTTGAGCGTCTTGCTGTTGCAGTTAATTGTATTTTGGGCCTCCCTTTAGTAGTTTTGGCTATTTGAGCATCTCTTGGGGGTGGATTATGTGCCCATTATAAATGTTGTTATTATTATTATTATTTATAAAGCCTAGTCATTTTGCGGTAGTATAGTCGAGTCGTATTATGTCGGATTGTTGAGCAATTCGCGAGATCTTCTAAATTCCGTTTACGTTTGTTACGTTCGTTACATTTATGTTTGTTGTCAAACAATTGTCCTTCTCATCATTGGGATTTCCCAAATTTAGCACAATACACGTTTGAATAAATGAAGGACATACTGACCCATTTAAACCGGAGCACATCATTCGTATGAAGACAGAGAGGGCAGAAGAGAGAGAGAGAGAGAGGGGGAGAAAGAGAGAGAGAGAGAGAGCAGGCGCTTAGCCAGGGGGCGGTGGGGCGGTCGCCCCCCCCCCCAAACGCCGGCCCCAAAAAAAGGAGAGAGAGAAAAGAGAGAAAAGGAAAGAAAAATGAGCAAACAATGAAATATTTTTGAAAATTCAGACAAGGATTAAAAGTCGAGAACCGTACAACAAATCGTCTTCTTTCTCTAATAATTGAATGAAACATCGAAGCTTCCGCGCTTTCCGCGGTAGGGAGGAACTGAATTCAGACAAGGATTAAGAGGCGAGAACGGTACAACGAATCGTCTCCTTTCTCTAATAGTTTAATGAAACGTCAAAACTCCCCCCCCCCCCAAAGAAGACGAAAGACTTGATGCATGGCTGATCGTCAACGAAACGAAGTTAAGTCTTTTGTCAACTATGTTTGTTGCTACGGCAGGCAGCCAGTGAAAATGAACTTGTTTAATCAAATTATGGAAATGCAAGAATAAACAAAGAGAACTTTTTTTTTTTTTTAATTCCTGACTCATTTTTCATGATTGAGGTGTCATATAGAGGTGTCGTGTATAGGTGTCGCGGATGAGTGGATACGGGCGCTATATAAGAATCCAATATTATTTTATCATTATTATATTATGAAAGGGCAGAAATTGAACTTGATAGAAATGTGATTTTCCCCCTGAAATTCAGATACCGCCCGCCAAATGACTTATTGGTTTCCTCTCTTCAAAATTGTTTTTAATCACTCATGCGTGAAAATTCCATCACGATGCGTGAGAGTTGCATCAAATGAAAGAGGAGGATCTAAGCTTTACAAATATGTGTCATTTATTAATTATAATTGTGATTAAGTTATGATAAAACATCGATAAATCTCGGTTTCGTTTTTTCTGGGACGCATTGAATAGCATGCATTCAAAATTTACCTTTAAATTCTAGCATTTGCAGGGTTGTATCATTAGGTACATGTATATGATGTGTATGTCACATGCTTCCTCTTACCCCGACATTGTGAAGAGATTTTCTGCTCTTTTTCAGAAAAATGCGGGTATGCTTTTCATACATATTGACTTCAACCATTCGTCAGCTACAGAGTTCTATGTTAAGTAAATGATAAAATACTGTGATATTTCTGCTTTGAAATATAATATATATGACCGAAATTTCTTTGAACTGTTCACCAACTGTGAAGTGGATATAAGGGTAATTTTAGATGACGCATTATCTTTTAACATGTGTCGTTTTACCATTGCAAATAAGGTCTCAAAATATATCGGAATTCTCTGTAAGCTTCGTGCCTTTTTTTGCCAGAAATGGTAATGTTTATGCCCTATAATTGCCTTACCTTGTCATATCTACAATACTTTTTGGGCGAATGAAGGAACAACAAAACTACCTTTCAGATCGGAGAATTGAAACTTGTTTGGCAACCGTATTTCCGAGGAATCGACTATTGGGCTCGGGGTACCCGAAGGATCTCTCTTGGGTCCATTTTTATTCATAATCTTTATCAACGATTTATCCTCTGTGTTTCATTCATGCAAACTTCATTTGTACGCTGATGACACCGTGATTTCCTTTTCTCATAAGCAGTGGCGGATCCAGGGGGGGCCCGGCCCCCCCCCCCCCCTTGAGAAAAAAATCATGTAAAATCACGCGATTTTTACCTTTTTGGGGGGTTGGGAAAATTTTAAAATTTTCGAGGACCAAAAAAAAAAAAAATGTGCTCACTACCCCCCCCCCCCCCCCCCCCCCCTCCACTGAGCGACTTTTCGGCTGGCTGAGGCGATTTTTGTTTGGACTCCAAAAAAAAAAAAAAAAAGTGTCCGCTTACCCCCCCCCCCCCCCCCCCCCCTACTGAGCGACTTTTCGGCCGGCGCGATTTTCAAATTTTCGGGAGCAAAAAAACAAAAAAGTTGGGCCCCCCTCCCCTAAAAAAAATCCTGGATCCGCGCCTGCTCATAAGGACCCACCTACACAGTTTAATTGACCCTAAATACGGTAATGGTCACAGCCTGGACAGGTGGATGATCAGAAATAAGTTGTTATCGTTAATCAGGACAAAACCACGAGCATTCTCATTGGAAACAGAAATATATGCTCGACAAGTTTTAACAGACTTGAAATTACCAGGCGCGGATCCAGGAATTTCCAATAGGGGGGGCCGGAAATTTGAAAATTGCGCAGACCGTTTTTCAACTCAACATACCAATACTGATAAGGTCGTATTCATTAAAAATTTTCATCGGGGGGGGGGGGGGGGCTGAAGCCTCTTGCCCGAAAAAGTAATTTTCTGGTTTCACAATTCGGCTAGTGAGCGAAGCGAGCGAGCAAAAATTTGAGGATAATATGTATTTTGTGAAAGTGTTATTTATCACCAAAATATACGAGAAAATATATAACAAATTCATATTCGGGCAGCTCGCTGTTCCCCTCCCCCCCCCCCCCCCCCCCCCATTACGCGCGAAGAGCAGAAGCTTTAATGTTTCATGAAATTATTAGAGAAAGAAGAGGATTCGTTGTACCATTCTCGACTCCTAATCCTTGTCTGAATTTAGTTCCTCCCCCCCCCCCTGCTCTCCCCCCCCGCCCCCCTCCCGCGCGAAGCGCGGAAGTTTTGACCTTTCATTAATTGATACAGGATAGGGCAGATTAATAAACTGGATGCAGTTCAAAGGAGGGCAGCACGCTTCGTAACAGGAAACTACCAATGGGACAGCAGTGTCACACAAATGCAGACCTGCCTTAAATGGGAATCACTTGAACGCAGGAGGGAAAAGAGTCGTTTGGTTATGTTGTACAAAATCTACAAGGGAAAGGTGGGCATAAAGCAAGAGGACTACATACAAGTATCAACAGGGTCAAGGTTAAAGATAAACTTTAGTACTGGTAATGCGATTGCATTGTGAAAGAAAAGGTGTGAAAGGATCAGAAACAGTTGATCATGGAGCATGTAAGTATTAGTGTGCACTGCAAGGTTCTGGAGTCATCAAAATCATAATAAATTTGACCGAGTCTTGGTAAAGTAACAAACACTCACATAGAAAGCTATATATGGGACAACACACATGGTGTCGGGGATGGTACTACCTTGGTTTCCTTGTCTTTCTATGCTCATTACTCAGCCAGTATACATTTTCTTCCAAAATTGTTTGGCACATGTCATTTATTTGTAATCTTGAACATTCAGTGTAAGTTTCGTTTGATTCTGTGAGAATTAATTTCTTTTTTTTTACCAGTACTGGAGTTTATCTTTAAGAAGAAACCACCAACACTAAATAGAAATCCCCTTTGCCAGAAAGGACGTATACAAATACTCCTTTTTTCCAAGAACTGGACGAGCATGGAATGCCCTCGACCAGCAGTCTGTAATAGCTACATCAGTTGATAATTTCAGAAACACACTCTAGCATGCATCACCTGCCATACAAGTTAGCGACATGCGGAATACCGCCCTGCTGACTCCAATTTCAGAAGGTTCAGAAGGTATTAGAAAAAGAAGACGATTTGTTGTACCATTCTCGACTCTTATTCCTTGTCTGAATCCAGTTTTGCCCCTCCCGCGCGAAGCGCTGAAGCATTAACCTTTCATAGTTTAATGAAATTATTAGAGAAAGAAGATAATTCGTTGTTCCATTCTCGACCCTCAATCCTTCTCTGAATTCATATTACCCCCTATAGCGCAAAGCGCAGAAGCTTAACGTTTCATTACATTATTAGAGAAAGAAGACGATTCGTTGTACCGTTCTCGATTCTTAATCATTGTCTGAATTCAGTTTCCATACCCCCTCCCGCGCGAAGCGCGGAAGCTTTGACGTTTCATAAAATCATTAGAGAAAGAGTACCGTTCTCGACTCTTAATCCTTGTCTGAATTGAGTTTTCCCCCCCATCTCTCCTGCGCGAAGCGCGGAAGCTTTGACGTTTCATTAAATTATTAGAGAAAGAAGACGATTCGTTGTACCGTTCTCGATTCTTAATCATTGTCTGAATTCAGATTCCATACCCCCTCCCGCGCGGAAGCTTTGACGTTTCATTAAATTATTAGAGAAAGAAGACGATTCGTTGTACCGTTCTCGGTTCTTAATCATTGTCTGAATTCAGTTCCCCCCTCCGCGCGAAGCGCAGAAGCTTAACGTTTCATTAAATTATTAGAGAAAGAAGACGATTCGTTGTACCGTTCTCGATTCTTAATCATTGTCTGAATTCAGTTTCCATACCCCCTCCCGCGCGAAGCGCGGAAGCTTTGACGTTTCATTAAATCATTAGAGAAAGAGTACCGTTCTCGACTCTTAATCCTTGTCTGAATTGAGTCCCGCCTTCCCTCTCCCGCGCGAAGCGCGGAAGCTTTGACGTTTCATTAAATTATTAGAGAAAGAAGACGATTCGTTGTACCGTTCTCGATTCTTAATCATTGTCTGAATTCAGTTTCCATACCCCCTCCCACGCGAAGCGCGGAAGCTTTGACGTTTCATTAAATCATTAGAGAAAGAGTACCGTTCTCGACTCTTAATCCTTGTCTGAATTGAGTCCCCCCCCCCCCCTCTCTCCCGCGCGAAGCGCGGAAGCTTTGACGTTTCATTAAATTATTAGAGAAAGAAGACGATTCGTTGTACCTTTCTCGATTCTTAATCATTGTCTGCATTCAGTTTCCCCCTCCGCGCGAAGCGCGGAAGCTTTGACGTTTCATCGAATTATTAGAGAAAGAAGATGATTCGTTGTTCCATTCTCGACTCTAAATCCTTGTCTGAATTCAGTTTTCAGCGCGTAAGCTTCTGACACTTCATTAAATTATGAGAGAAAGAAGATGATTCGTTGTCTCATTCTCCTTAATCCTTGTTTGAATTCATTTTCCCCCTTCCGCGCGAGGCGCGGAAGCTTTGACCTTTCATAGTTTAATGAAATTATGAGAGAAAGAAGATGATTCGTTGTTCTATTCTCGACCCTCAATCCTTCTCTGAATTCAGATTACCCCCTCCAGCGCAAAGCGCAGAAGCTTAACGTTTCATTAAATTATTAGAGAAAGAAGACGATTCGTTGTACCGTTCTCGATTCTTAATCATTGTCTGAATTGAGTTCCCCCCTTTCCCGCGTGAAGCGCAAAGCTTAACGTTTCATTCAATTATTAGAGAAAGAAGACGATTCGTTGTACCGTTCTCGATTCTTAATCATTGTCTGAATTCAGTTCCCCCTTTCCCGCGTGAAGCGCAGAAGCTTAACGTTTCATTAAATTATTAGAGAAAGAAGATGATTTGTTGTACCGTTTTAGACTTGTCAAAAATTTGTTTCTTTGTCTGCTCCTTTTTTCGTCCTATGTCCTCTTACTGCCCCTACCGCCCCTAGCTACGCATGCTTTAAATGGAAAATGAAACAATCATGATTGTGATAGCATACAATTAGGTCAGTAGAAATGAAAGGGGAAAAAAAGATCTATTTATACACCAACCATGAAATAATCGCGACCGGGAGCGTCATATCTTAGTTTTGTGTTATCGGGCGAGGGCCGGGGCGTAGCGACCAAGCGAGATTTTGCAATGTAGAATGGTGAAATTATACATTCTAGAAAATCCTTTAGTCCAATATGTACGTTCTTTCTAGCTATATATCTAAATTTCCGGGGGGACGTGTCCCTCTATCGGGCCCAGGATCGCCGCCGCTGTCCATTATCACTACCAACATGAGTTCAAATATAAGCACAAGCGAGTTGGTATGAGCTGAATCCAAATGAAGGGCAAAATAAGAGTTGTGAAGCGGCCCTACCGTTAATTTAAAATTTGACTGTTTAGTATATAGCTTCTATTTGAAAGACATCCAAAATATTGTGCCCTTTTCAATTTTTTTTAAAAAGCAGGGGCTGTGTGTAACGTTTAACTTTTAATCCTTTGCTCGAGATTTTATGCGGCCGGCCCGGCCCCCTCTATTCAATAACGTTTCCCAAGCCTCCTGGAATGACCCCAAATCTCCCGATTACAGTTTTTCCCTTATTCGTCGTTACTGTCACTTAGCGCCATTTCCTTGTCTTTCCCCCTTTCTCACCCGACTTTTCTCTTCCCCTTTCCATCCCCCCCCCCCCCCCCCCCCCCCCCACCCACTCAGTGTTATCTAGGGTACGCGCATGTATGTTCCCTCTCTTAGTTTGAAAGCACCCCTTTATCTTCGGTGTGTGAAGTCAGTGCGGGCCGGATTTGTGTGTATTACGGGCCGGACTTTGTTGCGTGAAAAGTAACCCTTTATCGGAAATTTTGGGAACACAAAATCGGTCCCTCCCTCTCTCTCTTCTTTCTTTTCTCTTCTCTTTTCTCTTCTTTTTTTGCGCCGCCAATAGGGGGGCCGCGGCCGTTTCGGCCCCCCCTGGATCCGCCACTGCATTACTATCCATGTTCATGTAATCAATCATGTGAAATTCAACTGAAGTTGGATGTACATGTAAATCATCTTTGTGAAAAAGCTGGTCGCATGTTTTAATTTCTCCTTCGTTTAGGAAAAACCATCCATTGGATCTGTTATTCTACCTTATATAGATTATGCGGACATGATATTGCAGTCTTCCTATGATAAATATATAAATCAATTACAAAACTACAAAATAGAGCAGGAAGAACTATTATGAAAATAAGCTTAGATTACATTTTTCTGTTTAATACTTCAGAGACTTTGAAATCTCGCCAGAAATTCCTTATTAGTGTAATGATGTTTAAAAATCCTCAATAACACGACACCAAATAATTTAACTGAAAATATATTTTATACCCCAAGACCTTATCAGCTACGGTAAAATAATCGTTCCTTCCCCCAACCCCGAACAAACAACTGGGCTAAGTTATACAACAGCATTCCCTAATCTTTTAGCAATAATTGCACATCTCTGTCCTTATTAAAACGAGCTATTTCACATATAATTTAATTAATACTGTGATACCTTTCTCTCTCTCTATCTCTTTCTCTCACTCTCTCTCTCCATCCCCCTCTCTCCCATCTATCCCTCTTTGTCTCTCTGTGTCACCATCAACAACAACAAATACCTAGAATAAATAAGTGATTGAAACCGACAAATAACAATAGGCAAATTGTGTAATATAACCAAGTGTATACCTAAGTGCCTCGAAACGAATTGTTTCATTCACCTGTTACGGATAATTGTATTTCTGTCAATAGTCAGAATGCAAATTGCATATTATAACGGGTTGTTAGGTAGTGGTTATCCTACCTAACAACCTATGTTTGCAATTTGAATTCTGACTATTGAAATACAATTAGTCTTAACAGGTGAATGTAATCATTCGTATCAGGCGCTTCACAAAGACATAATATGCATAAATTTGGTTACATTACGAAAATGTGTTATTTAACTACACAATACTCACCCGTTAACAAGATCGCGATCCGATTCACACACATTGCCAAAGGTTCAATCTCTCGTTTTCTCTACCACATTTTAAAATTCTCGATTGTCTTGTTGATAGCAAGTGAATCTGTCCACCAGACAACCCTCGTGAGCCGACAGCAAAACTGTCTCAAACAACGGCCTTCAGGCGATTGGAAAATCGGCTTTATAGCAAAACCATTAGACTGAAGAGAAAGTGACAATAAAAGTCTTCTCAGAGGGAAAAGAGTCCTACCTATTATATCAAGAACAAAATGGTACTCCAGAGCTGAAAAGACGATACAGTCCGATGATCTCAAGGCCCATTGCACACGTAACGTAAGGGCGTTTCAGGCATAATTTATGATGCAAAGAACTGTTTTGGACGCAAACTGCAGACGCAATCCCTTGAATCAAGCTGCGATGGCCTAGCGCAAGATTTCAGATTTGTCTGATAATCGACGGAACGCTGACGTAACGATAAAAACAAAGCAATTAATGCATACAAAACGTATGTATGACAACTCACACGCAGCCGTCATTATCTGTAGGGGCCTATAGCGTTAATTCTAACAAAATGTACAATCAGTTTACTATTGATTGCCTGTATTGGAATAGTATGCAACGCTCTCAAAAAATACAAGGAAATGCTGGTAGTCTGTGCTAAATAATCATATGCCTCTCAAGCATTACATAGGCGTATGCTCAATATAGTTTGTATTAGTCTACCTGCATTTTGGCTTAAGATCACAGGGTCAGTCCTGCACAAGATAGTTTTAATACTTCCTGTATACACTCATATAATTATTTCCAATATTTACGACATGCATTTTGGACCTGCGTTTTAAGTAAAATATTGCATTAATCAATTACCAAATTATGCGTCATAAACATCTATGAATTCCAATCCGAACCCCACCCTCCCATCCTGACAAATTATGTTGTCGTACACAAAGTATTTTTTCAGCTGTCCCTTTGAAACTTTAAAGGAAGTGACCGTCTGTATATCTGGCGGGTCCCTCTCAATTCTAAATCGGTGCCCTGTAAATGTTTTTAACCTATCAAGCTACCCTCTTGTCCGGGAATATGAAGTTTTAGACAATGAGGGAGTTTTTAAATTCCTCAAGGCAACTTCAAAGCACTTTACCAAATGTCAATACTCGTGTTGAAAAGAGGCATTATTACAATAGCAGTTTTGGGAAGTTATTTTATCTCCCTTTCCTCGAAACAACAGTTTTCTCATTCCCTCCCTCGCATTTCATCCCACTATCGAAGACAGTGAGAGTATTTTTTTCTCAAAAGATAAAAAAAGGTGTACAATCATGAGAGCTAATTTCTTAAATCTCCCGAAGACCGGTCACCGCTCTCGCTCGCATAGTTTACCTTTATGCGTATCTTGAATCCTTAAAAACCAATCAAGATTGGATATTTTCTCGATAAGATCTGGGCCCCGTTGCATAAAAT
>JAVYIG010007607.1:0-99748 GCA_035222895.1 Strongylocentrotus droebachiensis
TTCTCTATTTCGTTTCCTATAATAAATAAAAGGTATAATGTGTACATCATCAGGGATAATTACGTTATAATAATTAATCTCATGGAAGAGATGATGTCGGCATACAAGCAAATGGCGGAATAGACAATATTATGAAAGATGAAAATGGAAAACGACATAGAGAGACAGACGGACAGGGAGAGAGAGAGAGAGGGGGGGGGGGGGGAGAGATAGAAGGTTGGACGTAGTCTGTACTGTATTTATTATTATGATATTTTTCTCACCGACTCCCCCCCCCCCTGTTTTGTTTTGTTTATATCTTTGGGCTAAAGTATAATATCCGACGTATAATAGTACCGTCAATATAGCATAATAAACTTTTTTTTTATCAGTTTGATGCAACAGGGATTTACAATCAAAAGTTTTACTTGGTATAATTATTGTACAGTAATGTTCTTCTCATTTCGACATTATCAGCCGCTCGTTCTCTATTTCGTTTCCTATAATAAATATAAGATATAATGTGTACATCATCAGAGATAATTACGTTATAATAATTAATCTCAAGGAAGAGATGCTGCCGGCGTACAAGCAAATGGAGGAATAGAAAACATTATAAAAAAAGATGAAGATGGAAAACGACATTGCCAGATAGACAGAGAGACAGACATAGAGAGAGAGAGAGAGGGAAAGAGAGAGAGAGAGAGAGATCGAGAGAGAGGGAAAGGGGAGGGGAAATGGGGCGGGAGAGATAGAAAGTTGGACGTAGTCCGTACTGTATTTATTTATATAATATTTGTCTCTCCGATCATCCCCCCCAGCTCCGATTTTTTCCCCCCTTTAGTCTGTCCTTTTTTTTTATCATATAGATATCTTTTCGCTGAAGTATAATGTCCGACGTATAACAGTATTGTCATTATAGCATAATAAACATTGTTTATATCAATTTGATCATAATGCAACAGAGATTTTCATTCAAAAGTTTTACTTTGGAAATATAATTATTATACAGTAATATTCTTCGCATTTCGACATTTTCAGCCGCTAGTTTTTTACTTCGCTCCCTATAATAAATATAAGGTATAATAAATTGTGTACATCATCATTATTTTATAATAATTTATCTCAAAAAAGGAATGGTGCCGCCGGCATACAAGCAAACGGCGGAACAAAATTGGCAGATAGACAGAGAGACAGACAGACAGAGAAAGCGACCGAGTGAGAGATAGAGGGAGAGAGAGAGAGACATAAACAGAGAGAAAAAGAGAGTTAAATTATTTCTTATAATCATCTATTTGTCTGTGACATTTTATCTTATCACATATTCTTGTCCATTCCTTTATCGTGCATGATTTTTGTCTTTGAATGATTGTTTCAGATAGGGTAAAGTCTGGCTTTACGTTATATGATTTTTATTTATGAGAATGTCGGAACGTGATCCCATTTAAACAAATTAAAAACAGCAACTGCAAAAACAACAAGACCCTTCCCTCCCCAAAAACAACATAAACCAGGGTTATACATGTATACAAAGTCAGTTCATTGTCATCCAATTATACCCTTACCTTACTTCCGCTCTTTGAAGTTTATAGCCATGACAACGACCGGTACCCTCCGCAACGTTCATTGTTCCTCTTACGTAACTCAGCCGTGGGAACATGCATGGGCCAAAGACAAAGAAATAGCTCTTTTCGCACATTCTATATAGGACCCAAATACTTGCCGACATTTCTGTGTCGGTTTTATTTGTATGTACTTTGTCAATACATATACTTGCAAACTACAATTGTCAAAATTTTGCAATATAGTCATACATATTGATATTTATATAGCATAAACATGCTCAAAGCGCTTTACATTAGTAAATAAAACAAACTAATTATTTTGCTCTCCAAATACTTACACACTATTTCCGTTTTCCCTATAATCTTTTTAGAGAGCGAGAGTGAGAGAGAAAGAGAGAGAAAGATAGACAGAGATATATAATATATATAGAGAGAAAGAGAGAGAAAGCTGGGTGCATCGTTATAGTCTGTACTGTATTTATTTATCATTATGCTGTGTTGTCTCTCCTTTCACCCCCCCCCCCCCCCCGTTCTGGATTCTTCTTTAGTTTCATTTTATCATGTTTATATCTTTTCGCTAAAGTATAATGTCCGACATATATTGTAACCGTCAATTTAGGCTGATAAACTATTTCATATTAATTTGATGCAACACAGATTTACATACAAATCTTTTACTTTGTATAAGTTATGTATTTTTCTCATAAAATTGAGTATCTAAATAAAAAGAGAAGAAGAAGAAAAAGAGGGAGAAGAAGAAGAAGAAGAAGAAGAAGAAGAAGAAGGGGGATTAAGAGTGAGAAGAAGAAAGACAAGATTCTCCGGAGAAAGAAGCCATGAACAATATAAAAGAGAGAGAGAGAGAAAGACAGACAGACAGACAGAGAAAAAGAGTGAGAGAGAGGAGAGAGAGAGAAAGTTGGGCACATCGGTATAAATTATAGTCTTTACTGTATTTATTTATTATTATGCTATTTTGTCTCTCCTTTCACCCCCCCCCCCCCCATTCTGGATTCTTCTTTAGTTTCATTGTATCATGTCTATATCTTTTCGCTAAAATATAATGTCCGACACAATTATATTATAACCGTCATTTTAGGCTGATAAACTATTTCATATTAATTTGATGCAACAGAGATTTACATACAAATCTTTTACTTTGTATAAGTTATGTATTTTTCTCATAAAATTGAGTATCTAAATAAAAAGAGAAGAAGAAGAATAAGAGGGAGAAGAAGAAGAAGAAGAAGAAGAAGAAGAAGGGGGATTAAGAGTGAGAAGAAGAAAGACAAGATTCTCCGGAGAAAGAAGCCATGAACAATATAAACGAGAGAGAGAGAGAAAGACAGACAGACAGACAGAGAAAAAGAGTGAGAGAGAGAGAGAGAGAGAGAGAGAGAGAGAGAAAGTTGGGCACATCGGTATAAATTATAGTCTTTACTGTATTTATTTATTATTATGCTAGTTTGTCTCTCCTTTCATCCCCCCCCCCCATTCTGTATTCTTCTTTAGCTTCATTTTATCATGTCTATATCTTTTCGCTAAAGTATAATGTCCGACATAATTATATTATAACCGTCATTTTAGGCTGATAAACTATTTCATATTAATTTGATGCAACAGAGATTTACATACAAAATCTTTTACTTTTTATAAATTGTGTATTTTTCTCATAAAATTGAGTATCTAAATAAAAAGAGATGAAGAGGAAGAAGAAGAGGGAGAAGAAGAAGAAGAAGAAGAAGAAGAAGAAAAAGAAGAAGGGGGAATAGGAGTGAGAAGAAAAAAGAAAAGATGCGGAGGAGAAAGAAGAAGAACAAAATAAGAGAGAGAAAGACAGAGAGAGAAAGACAGACGGACAGAGAGAGAGAGAGAAAGAAAGAGAGAGAGAGGGGGAGAGAGAGAGAGAAAGTTGGGCGCAACGTGTTATAGTCTGTACTGTATTTATTTATTATTATGCTATTTTGTCTCTCCTTTCACCCCCCCCCCCCCCCCCCCCGTTCTGGATTATTCTTTAGTTTCATTTTATCATGTTTGTGTATTTTCGCTAAAGTATAATGTCCGACATTATAACCGTCAATTTAGGCTGATATACTATTTCATATTAATTTGATGCAACATTGAAAGATTTACATACAAATCTTTTATTTTTTATAAATTGTGTATTTTTCTCATAAAATTGAGTATCTAAATAAAAAGAGATGAAGAAGAAGAAGAAGAAGGAGAAGAAGAAGAAGGGGGAATAGGAGTGAGAAGAAAAAAGAAAAGATGCGGAGGAGAAAGAAGAAGAACAAAATAAGAGAGAGAAAGCCAGAGAGAGAAAGACAGACGGACAGAGAGAGAGAGAGAGAGAAAGAAAGAGAGAGAGAGAGAGAGAAAGTTGGACGCATCGTGTTATAGTCTGTACTGTATTTATTCATTATTATGCTATTTTGTCTCTCCTTTCACCCCCCCTTCCCCCGTTCTGGATTATTCTTTAGTTTCATTTTATCATGTTTGTATATTTTCGCTAAAGTATAATGTCCGACATTATAACCGTCAATTTAGGCTGATATACTATTTCATATTAATTTGATGCAACATTGAAAGATATACATTCAAATCTTTTATTTTTTATAAATTGTGTATTTTTCTCATAAAATTGAGTATCTAAATAAAAAGAGATGAAGAAGAAGAAGAAGAAGGAGAAGAAGAAGAAGAAGAAGAAGAAGGGGGGATAGGAGTGAGAAGAAAGAGAGAAAGAAGAGAAACAAAATAAGAAGGAGGCGAAGAAGAAGAAGAAAAGATAACGAAGAAGAAAACCCCATTACGAAAATTCCTCGTTGTAGCGATTCCCACTTGTATGGGGCGCCAAGTGTTACCCTAGTTTTTCGGTATAAAATCACCTCATTTTGTTACAAAATTTGTACCGAATTAATTTTGTTACAAAATGATTTGTACCGAATTTATTTTGTAACAAAATTTTATTCTGTTAAAAACTTTTGTAACAAAATAAATTTTGTTACAAAATGATTTGTACCGAATTCATTTTGTTACAAAAATTTTACCGAATTCATTTTGTTACAAAATGATTTGTACCGAATTCGTTTTGTTACAAAATCATTTTTACGGAATTCATTTTGTTACAAAATTATTTTTACCGAATCTATTTTGTTACAAAATTTGTACTGAATTGATTTTGTTGCAAAATGACTTTTACCGAATTCAATTTGTTACAAAGTGACTTTGTACCAAATACATTTTGTACCGAAAAACCAGGGTAACACTTGGCGCCTTTTGACGTCAAGTGTTACCCTGGTTTTTTCGGTAACACTTTGCGCCTTGGGTCGCCAAGTGAAACCCCGGTTTTTCGGTATAAAATCACCTCATTTTGTCACAGAATATACTCAAAACTGTATTTTGTAACAACATTATGTTAAACAATTTATTTTGTTACAAAATGACTTTGTACCGAATTCATTCTGTATTACAAAATGTTTTTTTTGTGGACGGAATACATTTCGTACCGAACACATTTTCATTCTGTGTACGGAATTATAGTCCGTGCATATATTTTTGTGTCCGCGCGAAGGCACGGTCAGTGAACAGAAATTGATACTTGGGGGAGAGGGGATTAATTATTAACCTTGATAAGACACTAGTAGCGTACACATGGTGTGTCTACACTCAATATAATACCAAGACACTGTTTAAATTGGCAAGAAATAAAGAAGGTGCCTACGCTAACATTTAATAACTTCATAAAAGGAAAGTTTAAAACACAAAGCTGCAAAGCAAGGCAAAGTCTACCGTAGCGTTCACGTACGTATGTGCTTCCATTGGGTACAAAAGCAAAAAATTCATATATTAATTTACATTCAATATATCGATTTTTGATCATAGTAATTTACCAATGCATTATCCAACTTATTTGGACCCCCCTCGCCTCATCACCCCTCTCGATAACGCCAGCCCCTCCCGCTACCCCCTCCCAAGTCCTCCAGGGTATGATACAAAGAACAATACAGATTTACAACTTGCAAATATTATATTATGTATATCTTTTTTCTCGTCGTAACTTTACAGGTTCCAATTATTAAGAGCCTGCATTAGGGCCCACAATTTGCGTCTTGAGTAAGTTAACTAAGTGCGCTTTATAAGTATTTATTATTTTTGTTATTGAGATAATAGGCCTATAGTTTAATTAAACTATATTCTCCGTCATTATTTGTCTTTTGCTTACTTATACAAAATTCTTAGCCAAGGACATGTGACAGTTACTATGTATTGTGCAATAGCACATTGTTATATTCTAGTTTAAGTCACTAGTTACAGTTTTAATAGCGAAACGCTTTGTTCATGTCCGGAACTTTAACTTCCAGTATCTTTGTATTGTTGAGTGTAGACACACCGTGTGTACGCTGAGGCAGTGCGTGCAGTACAGTCAGACCGCAGCTGGTGCGAAAACCCTCTATTTTACTCAGCACGTATGCAAGAATTTACGTGTCTTGCATACGTAATGAGTAGTGCAGACGGTCTTCCCGATCGGCAGTTTTTGCCTTTATAATTGTTCATTTCTCATGAAATGGGTCTTATTTTAAAGATAAGACGTTGCACTCTCTATATACTAATATGACAATCATGTTAGATATATTTTGGAAACAGATATTTCGCCTTGAAAATGGGGTTTTTCGACGATAAATCTATCTAAAGAGTAGGGCTGATTTTCACATAGAAATCATTCTTGCGTCAAGAAGATGTTATAATCAGCATAAAGCATAAATATATTTCTTTACAATGATATCAAAATTATTTTATTTTACGCTGTACCAAAGTCAGGAACTAAAACAAATCATGCTCATGTTTATGAATAATTAAAAAAAGTAGTCAACTTTGCCGATGTGATAATACAGCGTTCTGATTGGTCAACTACGTCAACTACGTCATATATGTTCCGCTTTGGTTTATTAACATTCTGAAAACCAGATTTCAGTAACCTAGTTTTGTGGCGTGCGCCTGTAATGCACGTGCGCGTAAGCAGTCATGGCAACGATCTAAGGACCCTGGATCATATACGTTAATTGCCCTTCTGCAGTACGAAAGAGCTGAAAGAACTGAGAGGCTTGGAGCACAGCAGAGCAACGTGCTCTCGACGAGACAAAGCCAGATTGCCAAATGATCTGCGCATGCGCTAGGTTCCCGTTAGTCGAAGCCTAGCCGGCCGCTTGAACGCACACGCATTGTGCCTCGCGCTGAGCGGTCTCAAGGTACGGCATGTTCGATTTTTAATCTCGTTTGTGAGGTGGCTATCAGGCTGAATAATTCCGAGCTGAACGGGTTAAATGACAATGGAATAGCATAGTCTCCAAACAAGAATTCATGAATCAACACATTGGCTTTATGGCCAGCACGTAATTGTTTTTAACGGCGAGATAGAAAAAACCCACTAGTCTTTATTTCCATTAATTGTTAGAGAATTAAATTTGAATGGGGCGCCCATAACCCGTGTGTCTAGATTGACACCTCCAAGTTACCTCCCCGAAAAAAATCTACTTGTTAAAAATTAATTCGGTTATATATACACAGATAAAACGCAATTGTTTAAAATGCTAACAGTTCATTACAATACAACAGCTTGTTGAATTTTTTTAAACAGGTCTTATTACTTGTAAACAACCCTTTTAAACGGTGTTTTTATTGTGCATAATGATCCAAGCCAAACATACAGGCCCGAATTCACAAAGCAAGGTTTGAGCTCAGACCGGGTTTGAGCTCAAACCTCCTTTTGTTTCGCCAAACCTCCTTTTGTTATTTACAAAGGTTTGTAAATAACAAAAGAAGGTTTGGCGAAACAAAAGGAGGTTTAACCTCAAACCTTGGTCTGAGCTCAAACCTTGCTTTGTGAATTCGGGCCACAGAGTACAGTGTTAATTAGACACGAACTCAAGCTAAGCTAAATAACTTAGTTTAGCCGCAGAGGGAGCTAAACAAGTATGACGAATCTTTCAATGGGTTGAAAATTTTCTGGCTTGAAAAGGACGTTACGGTGTTCGGACACACACAATGCGTCTTCTCGTGGGCAAATCGTGCATCCGGGATTAACTCAATACGGCTTTCATGCATGCGCTCTCAGGTTAAAAACACGCAGCTTCTCGCACATGAGAATTAATCCAAGGCGCCTTATTCAGAGCACGTAAAACCACTGAAAGCCTGTGATGAATGCATCTATTCAAGCCATCATAAATTTACACTTGCCATAAAAATATCCATGGGAATTAGTTCTGAATGAAAAGAATCTATATTATTAATACCACTAATCGCCGCGGGGGGTCCAAACGGGTACAAAACGGTTCCTCAAAAACGTCTTTCCCCGACCGCGCCCGCCTCCGCCGTGGCGCGGGGACGGCGGCACAATTATACGAGGCCTGTCTCCCGTAACCCGCGTGCCACCTCGACCCCGCGATCGACGTCCATGCCGTTAAACGCGGTTTCGGGGTCCCGGGGAGGACGGGCGGACGAGAGCACGGCGGGCGTCGTGGATTGCAAGGAGGCGACGAATCCGCGAGAGCGAGTCGACAAGGCGTGCACCCGCCCTCTGTCTAATTATCAAAGAGAGACGAAGAGACACACGATGGACGAGAATACACTCGCGTCAACGGGTGTAGCAAGTCTCATTGTAAAAGGCTGCGGCGTATCCCGAGTAAGACCTCTTGCTATAGGATTCGCTTTCATGTAAGAGAAATACACATTAACAGACGACTCACCCGGGTGATGGGATGTAGCCAATATGTACGCTCAACGGGTTGAGCTGACCCGTGTTATGCGTCTTTCTATAGGATATGCTTTGTAGGCCAGGCGGACCTGCTGTGTGTACGAACGTACGTGTATAATGTTTGCGATGATTCTACACTCACCGTCACACACACAGCTCAGGCGGTTCGACTCTGATTCTATGATAATTGCCGTGATTTGTATATAGTTTACGTGAATAGAGGTATGCAAGCAGGGTTACTTTGGTATTAATCTGTCCATGTTTATTGAATTTGGATAATCATTCTTCAAAGTAAAGTTTTCACGTGACTGAAAGTTGCAAACTGCATTGAATCCACACACGTTTTGCCACTGCAGCTGAGCGCTGCTGTGGCCGGTGCTGTGGCCGGTGCTGTGGCCGGTGCTGTGGCCGGTGCTGTGGCCGGTGCTGTGACTGAGTGTGTGAACATGGAGTAGCTAGGCCTGCATGGTGTGAGGAGAGTCGAAGCTAAACAACACTTTGAAATTGCTATTATTGCCCCGATTTCAATATACTTTCGTGAATAGACTCATAGAGGTAAGCAACCTGAGCTTAGATTGTGATTATTCTGGCCATGTATAGTTGTATACTGAATTTCGATAATCAATTTTCAAAGTAAAGTTTTCACAAGAAAATCAGTCGGTCGTTTAAAAAAATGATACTGATGGACAATAATACTTTTACTATGATACACTTCTGCATCAAATCAATGCATTAAAACGTTTTTCAAAGTGTGTGTGTGTGGGGGGGGGGGATCAGGTAGCTCAAAGCGACTTGAGTGCAGGTGTTGTGTCCACAGGGTTCAACGGGCTGAACCCCCGAAAGCTCAGGGGTTTTAGGCATTTAATTACGGTCTCTCGGTCTGATGAGCATATTTTTAATACCTTATTTGTGACACTGGCAGGTCACTTATTGGCGTGGGGTCCATAGTAGAGTTGCGTACCAACTACGCTGAGAGTACGCTGTTCTACGTTACTAAACCCTGAGGGACGCAAACAGTTTAATATGTTTTAAAAATTTCGCGTACTTTCGGCGTAGAAACTTGACGTAACTTAACTTTACGTAACACCACGCTACTAAACTAAACAAACTATATCCTTAAATGGATTAATGAAAAATTAGCCCAAGAAAGAAGAGCCCCCGAAAGTTGAAAAAGTAGCCCCCGAAAATTTGATATAGATCGAGCCCCCGAAAAAAAAAATTCACTGGATTCTACGCTCACAGTCACACACACAGTCGAGTCAATCTGTGCACTGCATGCAGCTGGCTGCTACATATTGGCACAAACCGTCCGATTTTTCGCGTAAAATCTTTACTTTAAAAATTATTAAACAAATTTTGTGAACAATGCCAACATAATCATAATCCAAGCTTCTGCTTTTGTACTCTTTTCATAAAAACTACATTGAAATCACAACAATAATAATTGCAAATAAATCGTGCTTATCAAGATCCTACCTGGCATAGTTTTTGTTATGGTGCGCCATTCATGGTCAAACCCCGGCCCCCTCACTCCGGGGTCGGAATGACCGCATGTCCGGTAAAGGGGTACTTTTCGTGCGACAAAGTCCGGCCCGAGAATTGTGAAAAAAGGGGTGTATTTGACTTTTCCCCCGGAGATTTCTTTAAAAAGGGGGTGTTTTTTCGTTTTTTCTCTCTTCTCTTTGGACTCCTGAGAAATTATTCCGAATTTAGGGGGGTACATTGAGCATTTTTCCAAATTTAGGGGGGTCTCCAAGGCAGGAAAAGCCCGCGAAAGGGGGGTTCAGAAATGTTGGCAGTCCTCAGATAGGGGGTGCATTTAAAAAGAGGGAACGAGCATATGCGTACCCTAAATAACACTGAGTGGGGGGCCGGGGGTCAAACAGCATATTATAAAAATTGTCTAAATAAAAACCCGGCCCTCCCCTAGAATCCCGTGGATTTTCCACGGGTCCTGCTAGTACTTCTTTATTATGGGAGTATGGGTAATATATTTCCTGGTCTTGGGTTTTATTTCTGGAATTCCTTTCAAACTGGAATGTGTTGATGATTGCTCCGCCTCATTACACCTATTGTGAATCATTTCAGCAGCAGAAAAGGCAGTAAATAAATTTGGCCTGAAGACTTGTTTATGTAAGGCCCACAGGTATATTTACATGTTAATGTACTGCAGTGAGATGAGATTAAATGAGAACCTCAACAAAAATATTGTATCAAGCTGATATTTCAAAGTCAACTTACAATTAGAATTCAGCCTCTGTGATTTTACACTACACTTTGTAACCTGATTATTCATTGATTTTCCATTATGTTCAGGCAAAATATTGATGTACATTTCAGTCAATGAAGTTGAATGAAAAAAATACAAACAAAATACCTGGGCAGGCTTATTTTAACCGGTAGACAGGTTTTTGTTGTTGTCTAAATCAAATTAATTAAAAAGTAATTTACAATAAAATGCATGTGAAAGTAATCAATAATGAATTATAATTCATCCTAGGTTTGCTTACTTTTATATCAACAGAATCATACACTAATTCATTATTCATAAGAACAGAATTCTTTGTAAAGTAAACAATTCCATCTCATTAGTTGCATGTTTAATGAGTTTTTGAAATAATAAACCAATACAATCAATTAATAATGCATCATAACTGTACATTTGTTTCGCTTGCTGTGACTGCGTACAGTATAGGTGAGAAAGTGTATTCACGCTGATACATACATGCGTGTCACCACGGAGTATGGAAGCCTTTCTCTGCAGGCAAACCATATTTCAATATAAAAATAAATCACGCTCTCCTACCCAACCACAATGTGCCTCTCATCCTGCGTGCTGGACTACCAAATCATTGCCAAACCTTTTCTACCACACCGATATTAATCCTTCTCATCTCCTTCAAATTAAATCTGATTCTGTCACGTTCACAATGCCAATCTCCATGCTCCATGGAGAGATGACAAACGCTCATATCTAACAAACAATGAGAGAACCGAGGGAAGGGAGGGTTAAAGTCTTCCCCTGGGGGTGGGGTGAGTGGTAATGAAAAACAAAGATGGCAATAACCCTGGGCAGTGGCTCTGCCGAAGACGGTTGATGAGTCTCAGGAAATGGGGTGCTGGCTGCAGAAGGAAAGGTCCCCTTTATTATCTAGCTTCTCATCACTTGACACCCCCCCCCCCCTTTATCTTCTTTCCTAATTAAACAGGTTCCTGCAAGCTATCACCCACCTACACCAACCATTCCCCTCACACACTTATTACAAACTCATTTTTATGCACAACTTTAATTAATACCTACATCAATTTTCACCACCATTCATCTCTCTCAATGCGCTGCATTAAATTTCCTATCTTCAGGGCATCGCCGAAATAAGATGTGACAACAGCACTAAATATGACCTACATGTAGGCTCCTGAGTAGTCTGCAAGCACAGGCTTTAATTTGACACTTTATCACAATTCCTAAAGCCTTGCACAGAGCCTAGCTTTGACAGTCTCTGGCTGTGTCAAATAAGCAGCTAAAGTACAGTGTATAGAGCCTATGCAGTAGTATGCCGTCAGCCTAGTCTCAAAGTAAAGACACTGTTATGCGCAACGACTGACAAAGGTTCGTGCATGCAAACTAGCTCCAGTGTTTAATGTGTGTAGGGATAAGAAAATTCTGGTTAATGGCAAAATATGAGAGAGAGAGAGAGAGAGGGGGGGGGGGGGGGGGAGGAAGAGAGAGAGAAAATTGATGGATACTGAATGCAAATATAGCTGGGAGAGGCTAGAGGGGGAAAGCACTCAAGCTGAAGTTGGGGCAAACTAATATTCCCCGCTCTAGACACAAATATTAAGCTTGATGGAATTTGGCATTTGCCTGAATAGCAGCATAAGCAGCGTTTATTACGAAGGGGTTCAATCTCAGCTAGCTTGATTAGGGTTTAGATGACTGCATTCCTTGTAGTAGAGAGCTTAACAGCTTCATCCATATAGAGTGGTTGTAAATGTGATGTGATTCGCTAAATTTTAGCTCTGATTCTTACCCTAATAAGCCAGTTTGTAAATAGCTTCGGTACACATGACCCCAAAATATCCACAGATCTTTGACACGATGGATACGTCCCACTTGTGCATTTTAGAATAATCACTGCCGAAGTGATGGAGGTGCTTCATGAATACCTTTTGTTTGCATCTTGAGAAGAATTTTTCCAACTGTGTATCAGATAAATGTAATGTCGGCGCAAAAATGAATACGTATTACATAACTTTCATGAGCACGATACCAGTATTCGTCTTGATGGGTTTTACAATTTGGGAACAAATTACCTGTATCTGCCCATGCGCATATATGTAGTACTTATTACAAATTGGCTTATTCTTAATGATGATTAAGGTACTAATGTGCTGCTACATAAAAGCTATGATATAAGTGCTGACTACCAATACAAAAAGGGCAATTTGCTTTAAAGGTAATATCTTACAGTATCAGCATCCTTCGGGTGATATATGGATAGATGGATCTCAATACTGAAGATAAAAAACCATCAGGCACAACCATTCTAGTTGGTCTAAAGACTATTTGTCTAATTTGTCTAAAATGCAACTCATATGATGCATATTTCATACATAAGTGATTAAAAACGATTTGAAAAAAAGGGTACCAAAAAGTCAAATAGTGAAGTGAAATGAAGTGAGGAGTATCCAAGCTTTACAAATATGTGTCATTTATACACTATAATTGTGATTAAGTTATGATAACACATCAATAATTCTCAGTGTTTTTTTTTTCTGGGACGCACTGTATAAATATAGCTGATGAGATTATATTATATTAGATTTTATATGGGACCTAATTTCCAAGGGACAAATTACTGCATGGATCATTGACAGAGGCCTTAAATTACTTCTGGAAATCTAAGACAGTACCCCCAAAATGGGTACACATTCAAATAGAAAACCTTCATAGGCTTGACGATACAGATACCTCACGGGTTTAATCATAATAATTAAATGAATTGATGCTCATATCATGTTTCAGAAGCATAACTATCCAAGTCCACTTCCTTTCTTATTCCTTCCCTTCTTGTAGTAGTGACCATTCCCATTTCAGCCATCCCTATTTCTTGGTCCGTGGAAAATGAAACCTCATATAATGCTAAATGTACATTATTATTATTATTTATTATTATTAATGTACATTATAGAACTAAGATATTATAGCATGGCTACCAATCCTCTCATGTTCGATAGCCACACCTGCTTTCCTGTCCAATGGCTACATTTTCTTTTCTCTTCAATGACTAAACTCATGTCCTCTCCTGTCTAATGACCACAATTTCTTTCTTGCTCAATGGACACACCCCTATTGTTGTTCAATAGCCACACGCTATTCCCGTGTTATGGCCCACCCCCATTCATGTTTGATAGCCCAACCCCAGGCCTGTTCAATAGCCACACCCCATTCCTGTTTTATGGCCCAAACCCCAGTCCTGTTCGATGGCCACACCCTATTCCTGTTTGATGGCCCACCCCCAGTCCTGTTCAATGGCCACACCCCAGTCATGTTTGATGACCACACCCTATTCCTGTTGGATGGCCCCACCCCCAGTCCTGTTCAACGGCCACACCCCCATTCCTGTACGATGGCCCACCCCCAGTCCTGTTGGACGGCCACACCCCATTCCTGTTTGATGGCCACACCTTTCTTGCTCGATAGGCACAACATCCCTTCATTTTTTTTGGCATCATATATCCATTTTGATAGAACAATTTCTTGATTTGTCAACTACAAAATCTGAGGCCAAGTGGACAAGCTGAACAAGTAGGAGAAAGCGAAGCCATAAATTCTAATCTGAGCAATATATTGCTTGAAGTTTTAAACAAAAGATTAAATACATTGTAGAAAGAAAATGAATATTCCTACACAAATTGTATTTAAGGATTGTACTTGTATGTTTGCACAGGTTCTCTTCTCACTATTACTTTGAAGCAGTGCTCATACTGCCTCTTTGGGACATTTTAGATGCTGCTCAGCTGAGAAAAATAGCCACCAGCAGGGGGCTTTTATTCACATGAGAAAACTGTTTGAATCAGGTAGGGTGCTGTTAAGATTTTAAAATCCCAAACCCAAACAAATCTCCATAGAAAATACCCAACTTATTCAATGATAGCCGCTGGTTAGAAAGGCAATAGAGTACTGTATTATCCTTCAATTGATGTAGACTCTAGAGGAAAAGGAGATTATTTGAAGGGGAATAGGAAAGGAGTTCCTTAGATGATTATAATCTCAAATGTGCTTGAGGTTTTTGAGCACATGCAAGGGGAAGATATCGATGAAAGCCTTCGAAAGAGAAACCGGCAAACAAACTTGTGGATACCTGCAAGCAGTTTCAGTGTAAATTGAGCTCTGACTTTGCCAGAATGTGAACTTCAGAGAGTCGCTTTTGAGAATGTGAACTAGATTCATTGTGGTACATGAACCACAGCTACCATCATATCATGCAAAAACTTGCAGTTTACATTTCATCACATCTGGCATCTGGCATGAATTTGTGCTACATATCTTGCTCTCGCAGGTATACAAATACATGACCCAGATATAACAGATCTGTATACAGGTGTAGGATTTGTAATTGACAAACTTGAATAAAGGATGACAAATATGCACACCAAAGACAAGACTAAGTTTGAAACAGAAAATGCATCTACACTGTATACTTACAATGTGGCTCTGGAGAATTTTCTTCAGTATGAAGCTATGAATATTGCCAATGACCTGTGTGAAGTCTTGAAGTTTGACCTAGAACCTGCAAAATTTAGAAGAGAAACAAAGACACAGGAAAAGATAAATTGCTTGTTTGTTATATCTTGAAATATTTTCTTCTGCATATTTGCTTTTTATAATTGGAAAGTGAAGACAAAAATACCAGTGATTAAATTGCATGCAGTGCGGTGTAAAAAATACAGATATCATTTTCTGTGGGAAATACATCATGGACAGATATAGTTCTGGAAGATAATGGAACAAAATATGAATTCATGGAATTTGATGACTTTTTAGATAAATGTAATCGATCTCAGTAATCTCTGACAATACAGACAGGAATGTACATTAATACTCTGCTCATGTAATCTGCTTTCATTATATTAATCCTGAAAGTTCTGAAACTTAAGATGGTAATTGGACTTGTTTTCCAGACAAATCAGACACAAGCATATTATTAACTGAAATGTGAGAAACACAGTATGGAGAATATGCACTCTTCATGGCTCTATTTTCATCTATATGTATTTCATACTCCATTTGTTTTCTCTTCTTGCTTTCATTTCATCTTCATTTTATCATCTTCTTAATGGTTCACCTTCATTCTCCTCTCATCTTCTCATCTTACCTACTCTCCCATACCACCCTCATCTCTCCTTCTCTTCACCCATTTTTCATGAGCAGCTTACAGTACATACATGTACTCTAAACTTGTCACTTTCATATCATTTTACTAATTTACTTCATGTATTATCTGACCATACCATTATCATGGAACCTCAATTGTCACTGTTGGTCAGTCCGTCCAGCATTCACATTAATTCATGTTTATCAATAAATAATCCTATTCTGACTATACAAAAACATAATCCTGTCAAACAATCGTAACACTTCTTTGCATGCATTTTCTTAAGAGAGAAAAAATATGGGAATGGAAACGGCCTCCCCCCCCCCCCCCTTTAAAAAAGAAAACGAGGAGGAATATTCTTTAATCCCATTACTTTACACTCATCCCAACAACCTTGTTCACATCACGGCATTTCGTGCTAAGGGCTAATTTCAGTGACGATCTGGCAATGGAAATGGCCCCCCAATGATCCATCCCATTAATCTACTCTAATCTCTATTACCCTGTTCTCATCATGATTACATGTATCATACATGCTCAAACTGGGGCCTGGGGGTAGCTAATCTCAGGGACCATGTCCTTTCTGTCAAGGAGTTCCTCACAGTGATAACATGGCTACTGTAATGGCCCCCTTCTGTGTCCTCATAAGTCATTTCTTGGGTACATGCAGACTCATCTCAGTAATGATACCTCTGTGGAAGCAGCATTCTACAATCCTATTACGTTGTTGTAGCAAAGAGAACCCCCATCTAACTGCTTTTAGTGGGGCACTTTGTGATGACAAGGTTATAGTAAGAGAGCCCCCCCCCCAAAAAAAATATATATATATATATATATATATATATATATATAAATAAATAAATAAATAAATAAATAAATAATAATAATAATAATAATATATATATATATATTTTTTTTTTTAATATTTAAAAATATTAAAAAAATAAGAGAAATCTCTAGTGGTGAGCTCATCTCAGCAATAACATAAGTTGGTGGTAAGATCCCCTTCTATCCAACTTAGGTAGACCCTTTCTCTCTTCTTTTCTAATAGTCCATCACTTTCAATACAACCATGGTACAACCTTATCCCCATACATCCATATCTTGAGGGGAGCTCATCTCGGCATTAACGTGGCTAAGGTAAAAGCCCCCCCCCCCCTTCTATATCCCACCTCAGTACAGCTTAGTCCCCATAAACATAATTTATTTCCAGCAAGGAGCTCATCTCTGTGGTAATAATGACTATGGTAAGAAGCCCTTTCTATCCTATTAGTATACCCTCTTCAGTACAACGCTGTCCCTATCAAGATGTTTCTTGCAAGGAGCTCATCTAAAGTTCATACAGCTATGAAAAGACCCCCCCCTCCCCCTCCCCCTACCTCCCAACCCATTTGTCTATCCTCTTCCATTCAGTACAACCTGCAACCTGTTCCCATAAACCAATTTTTATGCGGGAGCTCATCTTCATGATAATAAGAAGCCCCTTTCATCCTTTTAGTATACCCTCTTCAGAACAAAGCTGTCCCTATCAAGACATTCCTTACGCAGGAGCTCATCTCAAGTTCATACAGCTATGAAAAGAACCCCCCCCCCCTCCCAAACCCATTTGTCCATCCTCTTCCATTCAGTACAACCTGCACCCTGTCCTCATAAACCCATTTCGTATGTATAATAATAAAGAAGCCCCTTCCATCCTATTAGTATACCCTCTTTAGTACAAAGCTGTCCCTATCAAGACTTTTCTTATGCAGGAGCTCATCTCAAGTTCATACAGCTATGAAAAGAACCCCCCCCCCCCTCTCCCAACCCATTTGTCTATACTCTTCCATTTAGTACAACAGGAACCTGTCCCCATAAACCAATTCTTATGAGGGAACATATATTCATGATAATAAGAAGCCCCTTCCATCCTATTAGTCTACCCTCTTCAGTACAAGCTTCTCCTCATCAAGACGTTTCTTATGCCGGAGCTCATCTCAAGCTCATACAGCTATGAAAAGAGCCCCCCCCCCCTCCCCAACCCATGTATCCATCCTCTTCCATTCAGTACAACCTGTTCCTATAAACCAATTTCTTATGCCGGAGCTCATCTTCATGATAATAAGAAGCCCCTTTCATCTTATTAGTCTACCCTCTTCAGTACAACCCTCTCCTCATCAAGATGTTTCTTGCAAAGAACTAATCTCAGTGATAATCCCATAAATCCCTACAGAGCCCACTCAATTGCCTTTGAGTCATCCCTCCGTAAGATATACGGCCGTTTAACCTGTTCCGTTCCATCAAAGAAATTTCTCCGTTTCTGCGCACAGAGAAAATGCACCGCAATATTTCTCTGAAAGGTTGCTTCAGAGAGAGATAAATGTCAGATGTGGATTTTAATTGGCTCAACGTTTCTTCTTATTTTGGACACTCTTGAACCATGTTGTAAATAATGGTGAGTCACCATAACCATGACATCTTGTTTGCACAATCTTGTCTCTAATTGTCTCTCCTGACAGAGAAAGGCATGGAAACATGAGTAAACTGAGCATCCACTGGTAGACTGTTTATAGGCCAAGACATATAAATCAACTCTCCAGAATGGAAGTGATTTTGATTCGCACACCATTCATCTAAAATACACTGTACATGTAGCTTACTCACCAATTTCTTAAATTGAGTAATGTATTAAGTACAATGAAGTAAAAATTAAAATTAAAAAAACACTCATATGTGCATTTGTAATGCTAGTCCTATCACATCTCAATTTTTTACATTTATACTGTACATGATCATTCTATTATCCATTTTATGTCTTTTCGGTTTTCCCCTGTTCCCTAAAGTTAAATCTAAAATATGTGTAGCTTATTCACCTATTTCTTTACACTGAGTAATGTATTAAGTACAATGAAGTCAGAATACACTCTCATGCACTCCAAATATGTACATTTGTATTTGCTAGTCCTATTACATCCCAACCATTTATATACTGTACATGATCATTCTATTATCCACTTTTTTCTTCTCTTTTTTCCCCTGTTGCCTCTAAACTGACTGTATTCTTCAATGAAATGTCCAAACGGTTAAATCAATCATTGTATTCCTTTGAACTCTCTTGTTAAATCTCCTGTAAAACCAGATCAGAGTTTTAGTACTTCTTTTCTATGCATCCTAATGCTCTAAAGTTTCTAAACCCTTACAAAGTACTGTTTTCACAACAGAAGTACAGCCATATACACACAAAAATGTATTCAAATGAACAACTATTATGCCCATCTTATTTCAGTATGTACATGTACATGTACATGTAGCTTTTAATAAAAATACAGTAATGGCTAAAAAAAATATATAGGAGCAATGCAATCCAATTTTGCAAGTTACGGCCCTTGACCATGCATACTTCTGCATTGTATCAATATGTTCACACACCTAATACTTAGACCTATTGAACCTGCAAGTCCACTGATTTCTACAGTATCTGTACTGCAGCCAATGGCACATTATAATCTATAATGTAAGAAGCTAGATTCCAATAAATATTTATTTGATTCAGTGCTACTTTTCCCCCAAGACAATGTCTTTGATTTGTCAAGATTGAAATTGATTTTATGACAAAGACGTATCAAAACATGCATCTAATTGGACAAAGATTTCAATAGGAACATTGTTACCTCTTCAAAAGGCCATAACCCTGACCAATCCTTGCTATCCTTTGATATGGTTAACGCCTTTCTTTACAGCCCCTGGTTCTCCAGATCCAAGATGATCCCTCAAGGCAGCCAGGTGTCAATCATAACATCATAACCATGGACATGCTGTAGAGATGACACGCAATACTAGATCAATATGAAGCATGGTCAAGAGACGTAAATCCTTCTTCCTCCGAGTGACTTCTCGCCTTGAGATTTTATTAGAAAACACCTCAAATGCCTCTTTTGCGACCCCTCTCTGTTTTTGTTTTTGATATAGTTTTGATTTATATATATTTGTCTCTTTCTTTTTTTTCTTCTCTCTCCCTCTCCCTCTTTCTCTCTCTCCCTCATCTTCCTTCTTTTCCCCCAGTCCCCTCCTTCTCTTCCACCCGATCACTCTGCCCCCTCCCTCCTCCTTCCCTTCTGACCTCTCCCTCTACATGTACCCCCCCCCCCTCCCTCCCTCCTTTCTCCCTCCCTCTCCTCTCTCTACCCCTCCCTTTATTAATTGTCATCTCCTAGTAGTAAGGGTCGCAATTTTTCAAGTTCACATTCCAACATTTCTTGAGATACAGTGTTCCATGATAAAGAGATGAGCAGGATGGATGGATAGACTGACAAACCCTACATTATGTAATGCTTCCAGCATCACCTTCAGTGACAAAAGCATGCACAAACATTAAAAAGCAATATTGAAAAAAAATGATAACAAAAAGACATAGTATTGAAGATCCACCGACCACCTTTTCATAACGCCTGCCTTGCAGGAGCTCAAAATAAATTTTCATCCCGGACCCGAAAAGAACTGCACACATGCAGCTGTCTGAACCTGAACACACATCCTAAACTGCTTAGCTTTTCCACTTCTTTAGAGCATCGATCGATCAATAATTGGAGTTGACGCTTGGTCCTTAGAGTGAGGAAGCTCCAATGATTCTGGGTGCGTTCATAATACCTGTCCCATTCCAAGTCTTACATGCTTTCAATCGCTATTTACATGGATGTGTGATGTGAACACAGTCATGGTCGAAAAGAGAATGAACATCATGAATGTGGATGGATGGGATAATGCTAGCTAGGTCTGCATTATCGCGATCATAAACTTAGCATTCACAAAAAAGGCTATTTCAAATTATGCAACTAATGACAGTACTAAAATAATTAAATTCACAGTGTTTTGAGTACTCAAGTCTTTTGGAGTCCAACAATGTTCATTTTCTGCTCCTCTTTAATATGTGCTGCTCCTTGGGGTTTATGAAAAAGAGATAATACATGCATAGTGACCTACTCCTTTATAGAACCACCCCCCCCCCTACAAAAACACACACACAAAAAAAAAAAAAAAAAGTAGAAAAAGAAAGGAGAGAGATACACAAGCACACATCACTTTCCAAAGTTGCCCTCCCCCTCCCCTCAAAAAGAAAAAAAAATGGCTATGCTTGTTATGGCAACTGCTATCAAATCTCAAATTTAGAATGTCAGTGTTTCTATTTACAAATAAAGGAGGTCTGTGACTCTGTATACATACATTTATGGCTAAAAACAGTACGTCTACTTTTGGAACTAGTTACAAAGAGCTACTCACATGTTACTACTCCAGCAAAAAATGTATCTTGATGTCATCCGGACAGACAAGTATCGTAATAAGGCTAAACACAAACGTCACTCTCCTGATCCGCAACCCATCCTGACAACCATGACAAAGTACAGGGCCTGAGAGACAGACAGACAGCATCTCTAGAGCTGTGAACTCTTCTTGGCTTGGGCCTGCAGGTCTCTTTGTATTCACTGTTTACTCTTCCAATCTCATACCTATCATCCAGTGTTAATAGAAGGGCAGGATCCAACACAGGGCCCATTTACATTGAAGATTAAAACAATTGAAAAACCATTGGGATTTTTAACTACCATTTACAATGTACACTACTGGAAAAAAAAAAAAAATGGCAATGTTTGCTAATTCTGCTTGTTTGTTGAGTTGTGCGCATGCCTGATTTGTCACTTCTCTGCATCCAATAGCACCGAAGCGAGGAGTCATGTGAGCAAAAACTGTAATAATTTACTAATTCAATAATTCACTGGTGTTTTGAGAGTGAGCATTTACACTATAAAAATTGGCTGAATTTATTTTTAAAATCCAGAGGTGAGTTTTTTTATTCAGGTTTTTTGTTGCTTGTGGGTGTTGCCTAGCAACATCTGACAAAACTCAGGAATTAAAGAAAAAACAATGGTTTATGCTTGTAGTGTAAATGCCCCTCCCATCATCCAGCGTCCCATGGTATCAGATGGGCAGGATCCAACCTAATGAAATAATCAGTCAACTGGAAAATTATTGGAAGTGATGCCTTCCTACCTCCTCTTCCTACCGATAGCCATGGGATGAGTCAGCTTTATAAGCTGCCCGGCCGGTCGGGGAAAGCCTCCAAATCATTAATGGGATAAAGAGAGCCGCCTACGCGAGGACTGTCGCTGGACCACGACCGTAAACGTGACAATCGCCTGGGCCTGATTTACCGTCCCGAATTGCGGTCTAATAAACATTGCTGAAAGAAAGCCGCCTTTCGGGGTATTATGAGGATGCCCTCAATTTAGCTTCGGAACATCAGGAGGGGGTGTTTATGACACGTATGCATGATGGAAAATAATGCATATCAGCTCTCTGTTTATTTGATGTAATCTTATCGATATCAATTTACAGGCAGTCTGGCGTGCAGTCTGGCTTAAATTTTAAGAGTCTTAATTTTTGTTTTAAGCACCTATCCTGACAGGACTACAAATCACCAAAGAATAAGATTGACAAGCAGCTCTAGATATCCTCGGTTTCTTCCCAACAAACACCATCAAATGGGGCCAGTCACCACGAAATGAGTCCAGTGTCGCATTAGGCTCAATCGTAGTAATAGCGATGTACAGTGTGTATGTACTGAAAATTGACCCACCTACCACATTTAAGATTTTTCCAAAAATCGACTTATTCAATTCTTTGTTTGTTGAAAGTTTCATTGAAATCAAATGATGGGAAGTGTGTTGTTGCTATGTTGTTGTTGACCAGACTATAATATGTTACGCATCATTAACTTTACACCTAATTATCTCAAAACTGGGTAATCCCATTGTTTATAAAGTCCAATTAGGTTTTTGTTCATATTTCTGGATATAATTTATCAATTTTAATGTGTGACCCCTTAATTTAAAGCTTACTTAATGTAGATTCATATAATACTTAAAAACAGGAATACAAATTTTGACCAACTGGACTCATTTCGTGGTGACAGGCCCCAAATGTGTCTCATTACACCTCTCTTCTTCTTACTACTTCATGTTGGTCATTGTCAGTCACTAAGATCATTCTCATATTTTTTCTCCAAAAAACATTCTATTTACAGTGTACTCTCCTCTTACAATCTAAGCCTATATCTACAACATGGACATTATTAACCCATTGACTATGTGAACCAGGTGATTCCGGTATAAAGCCTATGGGAATAAAAGAATTCAGTAGTCAACGGATTAACTTGGAACAAGAGCCTCATGAATGAAAATCCAGCTATCAATATGGGATGATTATAACATATAATGAACTCAATTAAAGCAATAAGTAGATCTCATGATTTACAGTCGCAGCTTTCTGCCATACCCAACCAATTAAATTCATCCTCTCTCTCACCAGAAATGTAGAATGTCTGTATCAAAATGAATAAATTCAGTAAAACTCTGTAAAATCCTAAAATACAGTCACTTTTAGCAAACCACAATACACCAACAGGGTATCAGATCTTTTTTGTATACATGTACATGTATAAAAATGGAAAATTGAGTTGCTATGCGGAAAAAAGGGGTAATTTTTTTTCATTTATCACCCCATCCTCCTACAATACAGGTGTACATGTGCCAAAAAATCCCTTCCCCCACTCGAACTCTCCTCCCTTCCCTGAAATTGATGTCAGTCAGTAGTATAGATCCTCATCTACTGCTACTCTACAGTCGGTAGGTGTTACATACAGCCCTGACTACACGACCATGACTCATAGAGTAATTAACTTCACTCTCATGCTCGTGAAATTCATCAATGATAAATGCTCATCTAAATCTATATCAATTGGAATAAATTAAAGTGAGGATGGACTTTCGTGTAGCCAATATATATTCAATGTTTATTTTTTCCCATATGCATTTTCATGAATGTGTTTATCTTTGACAAAGTTCATTTTGGTTTTGGTAGACAGTTTTTATTTAAAGTGATAACAAACAAATGTACCTCTGATTCTCAATGGTCAAAGATTTGTTTGGGTTTTGATTTTCTTCCTTTCAAAAACAAGAATGAAAATAATTGTTAACATCTTACCTCTAGATTGCATGTTATGCTTAATTGTTGAAGATACTCTGAGTTTTGGTATTGATGAGGTATAACATCTTAATACAAATATTTGTGCATGTGTGCCATGAATTCTATTACAAATTTGTGTTTGTTTGTTTGTATTTACTGTTTTACACAACTAACTTACCAAATTATGAACAATTCAGAATAACTTGTAGCAAGTTTCTCTCAAAATGAATTTGTACAACCCAAGTACACAGTGACAGAGTAAACTACGATCAAAGATTGGGTAAGAGCAAAAATGTGAATGCAGTGTACCTAGAATGGCAAAGCCGAATGTATAATGAAGATCTTCTTTCCTGGAAACTTTGATTGTTGCTAGAGCTCACAAATTCACATTGGTAATCAAGTAAGAAGAAAGTGTGAATGTAGCAGGCCTGAAAAGGCAAAAGTCTAATGCATACAAACATGTACCAGTACACAGAAATAGGGATGAGCCCATGTCTACATATACATTGTAAATGTGAATGCAGCAAGGTACAAAAAGGCAAAGTCCACTTTCATACATGTACATACAAAGAAATAGGGATGAGCCCATGTCTAAATAGTATATTTGTAAAGCGCTTAGAGACATTTGTATTAAGCGCTATATACAAATTAAATATTATTATTATTATTAAATGTAAATGTGAATGCAGCAGGTACAAAAAGGCAAAGTCCAATTCATACATACACAGAAAAAGGGATGAACCCATGTCTAAATGTACAGTACATGTAAATGTGAATGCAGCAGGTAAAAAAAGGCAAAGTCGGAAGAAAGAGAGAAGACCTACATGTACTTTCAAGGACATTTGATTGGGGCTCATTAATTCAAGGTTTAGACAGAGTACGAGGGATGATGTCATCTCCAGCGTATGGATTTCACTTCGCACCAAAATAAACAGAGCGAGGACAATATATTGATCTGTAAGAGTCACCTACTGATTTGATGGATTTAGAGGATTTTCTTGCATCAGTCTTGCTTTCAGATAATTATGACTGTGAGGAAAGCTACCTGGAACTAAAAAGAAAAATCTTCGATGTTGGTCACCCCCCCCCCCCCCCCTCCCGCCCCATCCCTAAGAAATGTCTTGGTCACAATTTATGAGAAGTTTATTTAAATGTTCTCATAGAATATTGGTATTACTAATTAAAATCTAAAATGTGTTGCAGGGTGATCCCTTGACCACAATATATTTGAAGTTAATGTAAAGTATGGAATGAATTTTAAAATGTTATGGTTGTGCAACTTATCATACATTATTTTCATTTCAAAATATTCCAATTTACACTGTGAAGTGTAGTAGTGTACATGTATTTTTAATTTTGATCAAGTCCCCTTCTGTTTGTCGTCTTATTAATCTAGTACCAACAAAAAATCAGATTATAAATATTAAATGGCCCTTTCAGAAGTCTACCTTCTTGTTAAAGAGATTTAGTTATTGACCTTTGGCATTTTCATCTATTTTTCATTACGGAATCTTGCTGTAATTAATTGAGGGTCTTAATTTTGTACCTATCTGTCATTCTTATGTTTACCTCTAGTCTTATGTTTACAAAACCAATTAAGAGAGTGATGAAAAATGATAGGAAACCATGAGAACATCCTCTCTTGTAAACACATGATTAGTGTCACTACTCTTTGTAGACAATACTGTCATGCATACTGTGCAATGTGCATGTAGACGGTGTCCCTCAACGTATAATGGTTAAAACCACATGCTTAACAAGTAGGAGTGATCAACTCCATGTGAAGACCCGACTCTGGTTGTAAATTGTTCTTGCCTCAAGAAAATTTGATGGCAAGAACAATTTGATTTAAAATAAACAATCAGAATGTAATTTGTTTAGTAAAATATAAAACAGATGATTGACTAAATATTTTCAACAGTACTACAAACATGTACTAATTCTGAAAAGGTGTATTTACAATATGTAGTCATCCTTGCAGGCACAAAGGCATTGACTCATACACATGTATGCATGTACTGCGATGCATAATAAACACCCTTATGGCTCCAAAAATTGATTTGTTGAAACTTCATATTTATGTATAATTTCTAGAAAAACAAGACTTCCTACATGTAAGGGGTAATTTTTAATTTAAACAGATTCACTTTAATTTAGGACCTTTTCATAATGACTTTTCATTTATAAACTATAAAAATAAATGGACTGGCACCCCTCCCCTAATCCCACCCCCTGTCCCCTTTAAAAAGGTGAATTTTTCATTAAAACTGAGGCATAATTTATAAAAAGTACAAAACCAGCCTACATTGTATATTCAATCATAACTTCTCCTTTTAATCTAAATGTTTATCTCACATGAATGACAGGATACACATTAAATTGGATTTCATTAACCCATTAAAAGGATCTACAGTACATTCTGCTCAATACATGGTGATGATACCACAGTACAAACACATGAATCTGAACTTTGCTTGACATTAATATCAGTACTTTATCACATTTCTGTCTAGACCGCACATAAAGTGACTCTTTCACCAATTTTGAACTCGGTATGATGAGTAATATGAAACCCCAAAATCTCATTGTCAAAAGTTATTAAAGATTTAAAGGTAATACAAAGTTTTGGTATGGGGTAATGAATTTGGTTCAAATGAACATATTGGAAGCAAATGCAATCCTACAATATTCAGTGATCGTTGTCGCTGTTGAAATTGAGTCTAAAGTGATGAAACTATTTTTGTTGTATAGCGCCCTCTCAAGGTCAAGATATTAATTTAGCTATAAAACGATGTTATTTGACTGAAATCGACCAATTTGCTATTACCGTTTGAAATATATATATTAGATCTGCATATTCTGAGATTTTTATGGTCGCAGCTACCATCGTCTGGTCGTAGGCGCTATTTCAAATTTATCAAAATTTACAGGGAGCACCGGTAAATTTTTATATTCAATTTTTCTCGAAAGCAGAAGAGTTTTAGGGGCTAATTTTTTTAGTGGTTATAAAACATTCATAGGGGCATCCAAATATATCAAAATTGTAAACAATCACTATTCAGCCAATTTTCAAAATTTACCAAAACTTTGTATTACCTTTAAGATTTTATCAAAACAGCAATGGAGAAATTTTGCATCTATAGAGGAGGGATAAGTATGGAGGAAAAGCCCTATGTCTGTGCACCTAACATTTCACTTAAAATTGACAAGACTTTTGTATCATAATCCCCTTGATCTTGATCTCATCTTATTCCTTATATTCTAGAGATTACGTTTGTCGAGAATTTTGTCAAGATTTACCGCTTAAATATAGTTTTAAAAGCGAGCTTGGAGAATTAACTTAATAACGGGTACACGAGCCGATCCCAAATTATTAATATGTATACAGCTAAAATATACAAAATCAATCTCAAAAACATAACCCAACATTCTATAGGCTAACCATGTAAAAAGAAAGTACAAAATAATTAATAATTACTTAGCGTCCTTGTCTGCGCATCCATGTATACGCAACTGCACGATTCTGACAAAATGAAACAATAAACCAACACAAAATATCCCCCTCTGCACTACGGTTTGCTTAGCCATACTTCCGATCGCGCGACGTCATGCCTCGTTCAGCGACGCATGCGCACATCTGTCCGATGGTACCGTAGCAGCCGACGAAGATTCGCTCTCAGTATGATATCGTTATGTTATCGGATCATTATCAAGTTCTTTTTACCCCATTTCACTGAAAGCCCCCCCCCCCACAATGCAGTTTAGAAATGACATCATAGCGATATTTACCTCATTCCCAATACGTTGATACCAAGAACGTTCGAGCATCATTTACGAAAGCCTATCATTTTTCCGGACAATTCTAACCTGTTACTTCAATTTTTAGCAACCTTTGCTTTTGCAATGTCAAAATGGTACTACCACATTTTCATGTTTCATTGCTCTTTATTAAAACGCAATGCAAGTTTGACGAAAAATAAAATGGACTCTACACTAGGCTACAGCCTGGAGCAATATACCCTTTTACTGTTACAAGTGTGCGCATGCGCACACATGGGCGCCATTTAAATTTACGTATAAACAACTTTGTTTACCCATAGATACACCAGTTTACGGTTGTGGGCGCCATTTTAATTTACGGGTAAACAAACCATTGACCATTGACTTACGCGTAAATTAAGATAGGGCCCATGCAAATATGATGTGAACGCACAGCACAGGCAGTGATGTCATCAATGTTTTCAGATGCGCATGTATTGTTGCGTCACTACCTGCGCTGTGCGCTCACATCATATTTGCATGGGCGCCATCTTAATTTACGCGTAAATTGAAATTGTTTACCCGCAAGTTAAAATGGCGCACATGTCTGCGCATGTGCACTGTTGTAACCGTAAACTGGTGTATTAACGTAAACATGATGGGAGCGCACAGCCCAGGCAGTGAGGCAACAACATGCGCATCTGAAAACATTGATGGCGCAATTTTTACGCACATATTAAAATGGCGGCCTTAACCGTAAAAGAGTGTAGATCTATTGTAAATATTCATAAATGAATGATATGATACACGCCAATAAAACTAAAACAACAATAACAACAATGTCACTGGAATTATTTCATCAAACGTGTATTGAGAATGTGGCAGTCCTTGCTCAATTGGTCATGCATACTCAGCCACACACACACTGCACTGGTTCTTTATTTATTGTGAAGAAAGCAAGCAAGAAGATGAAGAACAGTGATTGAGTGAAGAAGTGAAGAAAGACCGAGTCTGAGGAGTCATATTTTACTTTTAGCTGAAACTGACGGAACAGTGATATTCTGATAAACTTACCAATACTGGCACCAGAACAATCAGTACAGCACAAACGAAATAGTTGTCGCGGAATATGGAGAAAGTGTGATGAATTCTGTCATATTTACACCACACAAAGTCAAACCGTCGCTCTTCACTGATGATGACCGGCGCGGGTGCACTCGGGGAAATGATGTGTGAGATCTCGCTGACGTCGTGACTAGCTCGTACTGAACTAGTGCACTGCACTGTGCACTGGCAACGGTATACAAGAGGTTAGGTGCCGAGCAACCGCGAGCTGTCGCTGTTTAGTTTTCCAGTTGAAGTGAAATTTATGAGTTTTTAGCTATGACGATTAGGATTAGGGCCAGGGGGAAATGAGATAAAATTTAAAAATATATATAATTAATTGTGCTCCCAGACTTTTAAGGGCTCTAGATAATGCAATATAATGTTTTAATCGTGTGCAGTTATATTATGTCTGGTGATCTTTGTTTTCTTCATTCCAAATTTATCCGTATCCCATGCCCACCATAGCAGTGGTGGGGTCCATCATTAAGAAAGGGGGTGGGGGGGGGGGTGGCACAGGACTTACTAGGAGAATTAAATACAAAAGAATGTGGAGAAGTTGTGGAAGAAATTACTGGTATAAAATGTTTTCTTTGAACTGGTACTTTTACGTTGCCGTGACAGCATTGAAAACTGTAAAGGCGGCACAATAAAAGAGGAAACAAAAATGATTGCAACTTTTACATTATTAGATTTATTTTGGTGAAGCGAAAATGTATATATTGATGAGCCGTAAAAGCTGCTAGCACCCCCTACAGGCCTGTGCTACCGATGTTTTTTTAATCTTCTTGGGGCCACTTTAACTGTGAGGTTTACCCCCCCCCCCCCCTCTCTCTCTCTCCCTCTCTCTCTCTCTCTCTCTCTCTCTCTCTCTATATATCTCATTCTCTCTCACTCTCTCTCTCTCTCTCTCTCTCACTCTCTCTCTCTCTCTCTCTCTCTTACTCTCTTTATTCTACTGAGGTAACTCTATCTCCCTTCTTATTCACTCCCTCTGCCAATTATCTGCCATATTATTTGATCCCTCATCTTGAGCGGCCATTAATTTTGTTTCTCTTTATCTCTCTCTCTTTCTTTTTCTTTCTCTCTATATATCCTCCTTTTCCTTCTTCTCCTCTTTCTTCTTCCTCCTCTTCCTCCTCCTCCTACTACTCAACGGCATGTCTATCGCTTCCAACAGATTCTCTCTTTCCATTGTAACAGAGGCGGCGCTCCCGGGGGGGGGGGGGAGCACAGTGCACTCTAAATTGTTCAAGTACCCCAAAAGTGCCCCTTGAACTTTGTAAGAAGTGCCCCTTTTTACATCAAGTAGTGCCCCTTTTACTTTGAAAAGTGCCCCTATTAATTTGTTTAAGTGCCCCTTTCCCTTTCCACCATTGATAAGTGCCTCTTTTATTTTGACACGTACCCCTTTTCCTTTTAATAACTACCCAATTTTAACTTGGATAAGCGCACTTTATGTTTTCACATGTGCCCTCTTTTCTTCTAATAAATAAATGCCCCTTTCATTCTCAGAATGGCCCCTTTACATCTCTGGTAAATGACCGTATTCAATACAATTCCGAGAGGTACTCGTTTTTACTTTGGCAAGTGCCCCTTTTCCTCCTGATAAGTGCTCTTTTCATCTTTGATAACTACCCCTTTTATTTTGACACGTGCCCCCTTTTCCTTCCTAATAAATGTTATTTTTCCTTTTTATAAGTGCCCCACCCCCTTCTCATAATTACCATTTTTCATCTCTGATAAGGGCCCCTTTTATTTTAACATGTGCCTCTTTTTCTTTTTAATTAGAGCCCCTTCCCCTTCTCATAAGTGCCCCTTTACATTTCTGGTAAATGACCGTATTCAATTCTGAGAGGTACTCTTTTTACTTTGACAAGTGCCCCTTTTCCTCCTGATAAGTGCTCTTTTCATCTTCAATAACTGCCCCTTTTATTTTGACACGTGCCCCCTTTCCTTCCTAATAAATGTTATTTTTCCTTTTTATAAGTGCCCCACCCCCTTCTCATAATTACCATTTTTCATCTCTGATAAGTGCCTCTTTTATTTTAACATGTGCCTCTTTTTCTTTTTAATAAGAGCCACTTCCTACTTCTCATAAATCCTCCTTTCACCTCGCGATAAATGCCCTCAACAAATTAATGCACATTTCCCTTTATTATTAGTGCCCGTTTTTCATTTTCATAAGTGCCCCTTTTCATCTTTGATAATTACCTTTTCAACAATGAGACGTGCACATTTTTCTTTCTTATAAGGAACCTATCCCTTTTTCATAAATGCCCCTTTTCACTTCTTATAAAATATCCCTATCAAAACCTGATAGTTGCCTCTTTGCCGTCGATCAATGCCCATTTCTCATTCTCATAAGAGCCTTTTTAATCCCTGGTGAGTGCCCTCTTTTTAGGTGTAAGAAGTGCCCCATGTTCACCACTGATAATTACCCGCTGTACTAAGACGCGTGCTCCTTTTCTTTTCTAATAAGTGTCATCCCTTTCGATAAGTGTCCTCTTTTCCTCTCATCGTTAAACGTGCCCCTAATATCAAGCGACTAAGAGCAATATCCACCAAAGCTCACTCGCTACGCTCACTCGCATTTATAGATGTTATGATTATGTTATTCTTAAAGATCTTTTCAGTCTTCTGTTATGAGAATGTGCTTATAACCAGAATGGGGTATTTCCTCTTTATAAGATGAAATTTTTCGTACTGCGACCTCACAAAAAAAATCTTCTCGTTCGCTTTGCTCGCTCGGAAATGAATTTTCAGACCATCACACCCAACCGCAAGGTATGATGCTTAAGCAATATCTTGTATATGATGCATAAAGAGAAAGAAATATTGAGTTATCATCCCTGATAATGTAATCATAATAATGGGTATATACCATTGTCTAAAAAATTGAATATTTTCGTTTTGAGATTTCCCTTTGTAGGTGCCCTTTTTTCCTTAAAGTGCCCTTTTGTGTTGTTGCCCCCCACTGTGGAAGTCGCGCCGCCTCTGCATTGTAAAAAGCAAAGAAAATGCAATAAATTTTCAACCATTCATTGAATTTTACCCCGGTCCCCAACATAAAAAAAAATCCTCTGTACCACCATGCATTATGGCTCAAGGCATGGGCACACAGAATATTTTTTTATGTTGGGGACCGGGGGTAAATTCAATGAATTATTGAAAATTTATTGCATTTTCTTTTTTAATTAATTGTGGGAACTGCCCCCTACCCTAGCCCCCGCTGCGTACAGTCATGGTTCAGTAGCAAAGCAATGGCCTCGCATCTGTGAGGCCCCAGGATAAAAAAAACATGTCGATGTGCTATATTAGTGCCCTTTTGTGGGGCATTAATCCCCATTACTGTCATTTATGACTTAAGGGCGTAGGTCCTCTAGTTGATAAGCATAGTAGCATACACATGCTTTAGCAGTCACGTAAAACAGACACTGGCAAATTATTATTCAATAAAATATGAGAAAGTATACTATTATCTAGATCTATTAGGAATAAATCATTGTCAAAATAATTCCATTAATTGAGGTTTAAAAAAAATTCCAACTATATGAGCGACAGTGTACATGTACATGGTCAGCATGAATGATTCTGAACGGTTTTGAAAGACCTTGAAAGGATCATACCGGTAACTGTTTTTATTTTTTGTTGAGTTTTCTCGAACTGATGTGTTTCATTTTTCCAATTTCATAGCAAGTAAGTTATTTTTAACTGGAGTAGGTATTCATTAAGATATACTCATAATACTTTCAAAGCATTGAATAATACCTCACACCAAAGTACATCACATATTTTGTAAACGAGCACACTCCAGCACACACCCTAGGTTAAGTCCAACATGTTAATTTACACATGGCAACAGAACATTCTCATGATCTGCCCCTGTATGTCTGGCACTCTTGGTCAACCGAAATTACAAAAATATAATGTTCAAGACTGCTCATAATACTTGCGAGTTTTCAAATATGTAATTTATTGTAACTAACCTGTGACTGCCAACTACATGTATGTTTTCTTTCCCTCCAAATTTTGTTGAATCTTGCTTTGTCATATACAGTCAACTCTGCTAATTCAAGTAATCGCCCAAGTCAAAAGTTTTTAAAGTCCTGCTCTTTATTTTCCATTGCTTTTTTTAGTCAGATTTTGTGTAGGTGAAATCTATATTTTTCTATAGTCCCAATGGATTCGACTATGACAGAGTGAAGTGTACATGTCACTAATTTTAAAGTGAATGGAGAACAATTATTATTATCATTAATATTGATCTAGCAATTATGCAATTGATAGAAAGATCTTCACTTCACACCACCTTCTACACCATCCAGCCAAGCACAAGAAATATAAAGTAATATAAGTATTGGATCAATTTCAAATAATTGGTTTATAAGTGTTGTTTTATTTCAAAAACAAAGTACAGCAACAAAAATGACTGCATAATTGTCTTAATTTTAAAGATACAGTACATGTATTTGGTGACTAATTTGCATGAATAAAATTCAATAAAAGGAGTACAAAAAAAAATCAAATAGTAACATGTTTGTGGTGTTCAATTCGGAGTTGAACTAGCTACAAGCATATTTGAAGGTATATTTTCCCCCTTTTATTAGTTAGTGTAAATTTACAACCATTCATATTCCTCAAAAACCTGCACATTTCATTGATTATCTATTATCCTGCACCCAATTTTCACAATACATCTGAAGTCAATGAACCTGTTACATGCCTCATAATTTGTGTTTGTATAATAAAGACATCATTTTATTATTTTTGTGTGTGTCTTGCCTTTACTTTTTTATGAATGTATATAAGGTTCGTGCAAGCACTGCATCACTAATCAGCATGCTAGCATAATGCATAACATTTTTATGCTTTTGGTTCCAAAAATATGCTAAGAAAAATCCTTTTTTTTTCAAATTTATTTCATAAATATTTCTTGTAATTCTTTTACTATTCAGAAAAATATCTTACATTCATATCTGAGGTTAAATTTCATATAAATGTCAGAGTCCTTTTTTTGGTTGCATTATTGGAGTGTTCCAAAACTGGGCAAAAATATAAAACAGGGGAAACGCTCTCGGCGGTGTCACCTGCATTACACAATTCAATATTTTTTTTTTTTATATATTTCAGAATAAGATATACATAACGAATATCAACCATAATACTGTATAATACAGAACATACATGTAGATTAGGGAAAGAATTTTTTTTTTTTATAAGAATGCAACATCATGACTGAAAATGATGTGGGAAATTCAATATACTCCTATTAAATGATCAAAATCCTCTCAAAATTTATCAATTTTTTATCGAATTTGTCAGTTTTGTTAGCAAATATACTAACTTGCCTCTCATTTGTGTAACTATTCTTGATATATTGTTTTATTGTCCGAAAGGACGGTACAGACTTTTTTTATTCGAGAAAAATATAATTGTTGTTTAGTCCAAATTATTATACAGTTTAAAGCATCATTTCTTTTTTCAATGAAACCTAACAAAACATGTATTAGGGACAGTTTTAGTCTACAGCGTGTTACAACAGTTAACCAGTCAGTCAAACAACTCCAAATCAATTTGGTCACGTTACAGGAGTAAAAAAAGTGTACCATATCTTCTTCTTCTCTTCCACAAAGGGAACAGTTCTTAATGAAAATTATATTAATTTTCACAAGATCTTTATTCAAATATAGTATCCTATTCAAAAGTCTGTACTGAAAGTACCGAACTGTTGTATGCGTCGTACAACGAAACATAACCCTGAAATAATATTGCATATATTTATCATCAAATACTAAACCATCTGCATGCCATCTATTACATAATTTATTCAAATGTTCGTCCTTTTCTTTTAACATAATTTGATAAATATGTCTACATCCATAATACAGTGCATAATAATAAAGAAACTGTATTTTGATTGAAAACTTTTTTTCACACTCTTCTCTTGCTAAGATGTGTCCTTGATCATCTAATAAATCGTTTAAAAATCGAATACCTTTATCACACCATTCTTTTAAAAATATACCCTTTCCTCCAACTTTAATCTCAGAATTATACCAAATAGAAATAGCTTTCCAAAAAGGAGTAGTAGTACATTGAACCTGGCGGACAAAAAAAGCTAGTATTTGGAAAAGTTCTTTCCAAAAACAGTTTCTTAGCATAAATGATAATTTAGTGAAATATATAATCACCTTTACCCCATTCCAATGATGATAGTGGACGTAAGAAATTACACAATTCAATATGATTAAAAATTGAGGTTAGGACATTAGGCACGGTGGCCCGTTAGCTGGCCCCCAAAAATGAAATCCTCTGAATATAATCAGCATTTAGAAGTGAATATTGACTTAGAACCACCAGAGGAATTATTTACTATAATTTATACCAAGATTTATATCTTTAATGAAATATGAACAAAAACCAAAAATTTGTTTATTAATTCTCATATTAAGTTGTGAAAACATAATCCAAGTCTACTGACCTAAAACATCATTGACTTTGTGCCCTGGAATTTCTGTCATATGATTTGTGATGCTTGATAACCCTTGGGTACAAGTTTCATGGAATTTTAACTAACACTTTTGAAATCATGATAACATTTCAAAATCTTAATATTGATGCCGCAACAAAGTTTAAGTTTGCAGACCTGAAATTACATTTGACCTTGAATTTGTCACCTAAAAGACTAATCACATGATTGATTACAGGCGCGCGGATCCAGGGGGGAGGGCCGAGGGGGTCTTGTCCCCCTCCCCCCCCCCCCCCCCTCCCCCCGCAAAAAAAATAGAGAGAGAGAGAGAGAGAGAGGGAGAAGGAAAAGAAGGGAAAGGGAAAGAGGAGAGAAAGGGAAAGGAAGAAGAGGAAGAAGAAAAGACAAGGGGGGGAATGAAGCAGATCGGGGGAGGGGGCCGAAAGGGCCTTGCCTCCCAGCTCTAACCTCTCCCCCCCCCCCCCATCAAAAAATAAGAGAGAAGGACGGAAAGGGAAAGAAAAAGGGAAAGAAGAGATAAAGGGAATGAAAAAAGAGGAAGAAGAAAAGAAAAGAGGGGGGATATCAGTTGCAATTTTCCGGCCAACAAGTAGTTCGGGGGGAGGCCAAAAGGCCCTTGCCTTGAATCATACTTTTGTATGCGTTTGTTAGAAAATGGCAAATTCCTAAAGAAAGAATAGTGACCTGCCTTTGTCACAAAATAATGAGGTGTCAACATTTTGCTCATTTGACGGTAATTTAATGCCTAAAACCCCTGAGCTTTCGGGGCCATCTGACCGTTATAAAATGCCTAAAACCCCTGAGCTTCTGGGGGCTCCGCCCCCTGGACCCAACGCCAATTAGTGACCTGCCAGTGCCACAAATAAGGTATCATTATGCTCATCTGACCGTAATTAAATGCCTAAACCCCTGAGCTTCCGGGGCTCTGCCCCTGGCCTGAACCCAACCAATGGCCCTAGGCGAGCCCTGGATGCTCATCTGACCGTAATCTATTGCCTAAAACCCCTGAGCCTTCGGGGGATCCGCCCCCTGGACCCCGCGCGCCAATTAGTGTCCAGCCAGTGTCACATATAAGGTATCAAATATGCTCATCTGACCGTAATTTATTGCCCAAAACCTCTGAGTTTCCGGGGGCTCCGCCCCCTGGAACCCGCCGGGGCTGCGCCCCTAGACCGCACGCCAATATACGCTACGCTATGCCTGATCGTAATTACCACTCCCCCCCCCCACCTACTTAGAGAATCGTTCAGAGGGGCTTGCATGTAAGAGTGGGGGTGATGCTGATTTTGTTGTTGTTTTCTACCTCCCCCCCCCCCAAAAAAAAAAAAGTTTTTGCCCATTTCGCCACTGCCGATGTCACCATTACGTACCAATATTTGGCTCGCATAATTTCAAATTTACCCCCCCCCCCCAAGAAATCCTGGATCCGCGCCTGCCATGGACCCTACCCATACTGGTACAATTTGACGGGGGGGGGGGTATCTTGTTGAAAGAGAGATGGTGAGATGGACAGGAGGAAGGGAGGAGAGAAGAAAGAAAGGGATGGGGGAGAGAGAGAGAGAGAGAAAGAGAGAGAGAGAGAGAGAGAGAGAGTGAGAGTGAGAAGGGGGAGAGCCCCTAAAATTAAGGATACAAAACAAAATCAATATTTTCAGAGAGGTGAGAGAGAAAAAATGAACCCATCCATTCCTAGCGACGCCCTTGAATATGAGCCTGGACTTTGAGACAGGATGAATGTTAGTTTGATGGAGTATGTCCCAAATTTTCGAGAGCAGAAAAATATAAATAACTCGACACCCATCATTTCTTTTGATGCACACACATTTAGGCTGGAGATCTTTTAAGATCGTTGCCTTCATTCAATCAAATGTATCTCTCTTGAATAAAATGTGGGTATGACCGAACTTTCAAATGCTTCCATTATTAATTATAACGTTGACCCCCTGTAGAATTTAATCTAGTGCTTTACAATAATCGACCTTCGTTTCGAAATATTTTCCAATGTTTTCGTGTGTTTTTTTCCCTGTAATAATGAAAACGAAAGTTCAAATATTCAAAAAGTACAAATTCGAGTGTGAATTCAAGTGAGTTCGTATTTTCTGCGGGTTCATCTGTCAGGTTTATTTATTTATTTATTTATTCGACATATTTATACAGGATAAAAAAGAAATAATCGAATCAGCAAAGCTGTTTTTCATCGATGTCCTTTTAAGATGATTAAACATTTCCGATTCTAACCAATGGGATTTTTTTTTCATTACATCAGTCAGAAAAATACACAAAATAACGCTTTAAAATGCACAAAAAAAAAACAATATTAGAAATTCTTTTGAAAGAAGTTAATGAATGACCTATCTTATTTGTTGAGTAAAAAAAATATAATATCAACAATAAAGACGATTAAGAACCCCCATGGTTATGGTTTATAAATGACATTAATTTCCGAAAGGTAAACCGTTTTAGAATAAATCACCCATTAGGTTTGTAAATTGAAGTCTTTCCTGATAATTAGATGCTATTGATAAAAGGAGAGAAAACAAGAGAAATGAATTAGTGAAAGTTGAGCAATATCTGATTAAAAGTAAGAAAGACAGTAGTGAATTGTTGAAGTTGTCATCAGTGAAACACAAACGGGCTAACCTACAACCGTTCCGCCCTAAATTTGTGTTTCGTTAAAGGCCTAGTAGGCTATATATTACAAAGAAAATAAAATGATACGGGTTCCACCGTTTTTTTAAACATTTGTAATTAAGCCTATATATCACAGTAAGTATCACAGTAATCACAGTAAGTATCACAGTAAGTAATCACAGTAAGTATCACAGTAAGTATCACGGTAAGTATCACAGTAAGTATCACAGTAAGTAATCACAGTAAGTATCACAGTAAGTATCACAGTAAGTAATCACAGTAAGTATCACAGTAAGTATCACAGTAAGTAATCACAGTAAGTATCACAGTAAGTATCACAGTAAGTATCACAGTAAGTATCACAGTAAGTAATCACAGTAAGTATCACAGTAAGTATCACAGTAAGTATCACAGTAAGTATCACAGTAAGTATCACAGTAAGTATCACAGTAAGTAATCACAGTAAGTATCACAGTAAGTATCACAGTAAGTATCACAGTAAGTAATCACAGTAAGTATCACAGTAAGTATCACAGTAAGTATCACAGTAAGTATCACAGTAAGTATCACAGTAAGTATCACAGTAAGTATCACAGTAAGTATCACAGTAAGTAATCACAGTAAGTATCACAGTAAGTATCACAGTAAGTATCACAGTAAGTATCACAGTAAGTATCACAGTAAGTATCACAGTAAGTATCACTATAAGTAATACGCTAAGACTCCGCGGGGGGCATGACGTCTCCGCGAGCCTTTGTATTCTATTGTTTTTTAATGAGATCGCCGATCGAAGTTGGTGCAGCTATCTCCTCCTGAACCCTCCCCTCAGGGTACCGGTGCCCGGTTCCATCGTCCGCGGGAGAGTCTACTCTGTGGAATTGGCTATACTCCGCCCGAGGTCCTCCTCCGTGTCGACGTCCAGGGCGAAAACAGACGCGATATGCATAATGCATGATATGCGTGACGACAGAGATACCTCATGCATATTCAACATTACATCCGTATCCTACAGACACACGACAGATGACCATCAACTCACATTATGTTGCGTATCAAATGCACTATGCAAAGGGTCGGGCTCACCCCGAGTAAACCATCTTGCAATAGGATGTAGTAGCTGTAGCTTTGTAGTAGCTGCACGAGCCAGGGAGATACACGGGGCTTCCCGTCGACGTCCAAACTTAGAGACCTTTTTTCATCATTATTTCCATCCATAATTTTGTACACCTATACAGCTATAAAACTATACGCCTCTACGTCTACTCAGCCAAAGGAGACTAATATTGTCTTATATCTACAGTAAATTACCAGACAACATTACATAAGGTTATGAATTGTACATTTACATATTAATAATTCAATTTCCACCAGACAGAAGTATGTGACTTCACGCATTGCAAAACAGTCAGTTGCGTAATAAGTAAAATCGTTTGGGGGGGGGGGAGGTGCAGACAAAAATATGCATCACCATGCACCATTCCTACATGTTACGTGCAGGCTCCAAGAAACGTTTTTCAAAGTAGGGGGGGGGGGGAGATCAGTTAGATTGCAGCGGGTTGAGTGTATATATGCGTGGGGTCCACAGGGTTTAAAGGGGACATAAATCCCCGAAAGCTCAGGGGTTTTAGGCATTTAATTAGGGTCAGATGAGCATATTTTTAATACTTTATTTGTGACACTGGCAGGTCACTAATTGGCGTGGGGTCTATACGTAGACTTGCGTAGTGTTGCGTTCCAATTACGCTGGCCTACGTTACTATATGCTGAGAAACGCAAAGGGGTACGCAAGATGGACGCAAACAATTCAAAATGTTTAATTTTTTCGCGTACTTTCGGCGTAGAAACTTGACGCAGAAAATACGCCTTTTAACGCAACACTACGCTACTGTACGCCATGCCTACGCAACAGTACGCTACCCTACGCCAGATTGACAAAGCAGTAAAAGTTATCCACACAGTAATCAACCGTAAGCAACCATAAGCAAACCTGTACGCCAGCCTACGCATAACCTACGCAGGGACTACAGTGAAGCAACATTTTTCCATTTATACGCAGCCTAATTTCTGCGTAGTCAGTACGCCACACTACGCAACTCTACACAGTTCCAGTGTGAAAGAGGCTTAAAGATTTATTTTTTTTAATAAATGACAAATAAACTTCTTGGTGGTTTTAATTTAGAGAGTCTCTATATATTATTTACACCCCCCGCTCCCCTCTAGATCCCGCGGATTTCCGCGGGTCCTGCTAGTACTTAATTATTTGGAACAAGTTGGTAGTCTCATATACAGTAATTCAATCAGTAATATATTTTATTTGAAATAATATATTGCCGAAAAAAGACAGTGCGCAATAAATTCATTTTTGTAGCATAACCTACAAAGTTTACCTTAGTTTAAACTTATTTGTGGCTTACACCCAGTAAATAAGATCGATTGATCGATCTGTAATTGAAAAAAAAGTCAGAAAAAATCTTGGATCGATCTTATTTACTGGGTGTATTTCTCCCAGGAAGCATTACATTTATACAAGTTTACCTTGTTTAATCATAATCAAGCTCGTGATAAAAACAGAAGATTTAGATGAAACAATTCGAATCTATTTCATTGTCTCACTAAAAGTCGAACATTGAACGTGTTTCCACCCCAACATCCGAATTCATTCCTAATGTTAATGAACCATATTGGGGGCAACAATATTGAACTCATAACATGTTTTTTGCACATACTTAAATGAATGCGTAATAAGCGCTCAAATAACTAATACACCAGTTTACGGTTACATCAGTGCGCATGCGCAGACATGGGCGCCATTTTAATTGGCTTTTAAACAAAGCCAATGACCTAGAGGTCAGTGCTTTATGCGTAAATTAGGATTCGCCCATGCAAATTATGATTTGAGCGCACAACGCAGCGCGCAGACAGTGATGTCATCATAATTTGCATGGGCGCAATCTTAATTAACGCATAAACCACTGACCTCTAGAGGTCATTTGTAAATTAAGATGGCGCCCACAACCGTAAACTGGTGTATTTACGCCGTTCGTTCGTGTCTCCTTAGATCAAGATTAATGTAATCTTGATCTTCGGATTAGTTGCTACAACCGGCCGTGTCAGACACGTTGCCCCGGGGTGCGAGATAGGACTCTTGTAGCGTGCCCCCATTTAAAACAATTATACAATAACAGTTAACATTACATTTAATTAATAGTATGAAACTACTAGTATTTACGCCAAAGATTAGTATCTTCAGATATGGCATAAAGTATTCCCATGGGTTGACCTACTTATCACGCTTATATAAAACGGATTTTGATTGGTAGGGTCCATACAAATGGGCGTGACAACAGTGGTCATGGATAAGATAGAGGCGGTCCAATAAGAGGCGGAACAATACACCAGTTTACGGTTACATTAGTGCGCATGCGCAGACAGGCTGACCTCAGGTCATTGGCTTTGAAACAAAGCCAATGACCTGAGGTCAGTGGTATTTATGTGTAAATTAAGATTGCGCCCATGCAAATGATGATGTGCGCGCACAACGCAGCGCGCAGGCAGTGATGTCATCATAATTTGCATGGGCGCAATCTTAATACGCATAAATCCATGACCTCTCGGTCTTTGGCTTTGTTTACTCGCCAATTAAAATGGCGCCCCTAACCGTAAACTGGTGTATAAGCACAACACAATACACCAGTTTACAGTTGTGTGCGCCATTTTAAACAAAGCCAATGACCTAGAGGTCATGTATTTATGCGTAAATTAGGATTGCGCCCATGCAAATTTTGATGATATCACTGCCCTACGCGCTGCGTTGTGCGCGCACATCATCATTTGCATGGGCGCAATCTTAATTTACGCATAAATACCACTGGTCAAAAGTTATTGGCCCCGCTTCCGGGGCCACTGACCCTGCTTCCGGGGCCAGTGACCCGAGATCAACTGTCTGCGCATGCGCACTGATACAACTGTAAACTGGTGTATACACCAGTTAACAGTTGTATTAGTGCGCATGCGCAGACAGTTGACCTCGGGTCATTGGCCCCAAAACGGGGCCAATAACCTCTGACCTCTGGTATTTATGCGTAAATTAAGATTGCGCCCATGCAAATGATGATGTGCGCGCACAACGCACAAGAAAATTGTTCATCGATAAATATTTTATTGAAAGACCAAATACACTAAAAATGGGTCAGCTTTTTAACTCCAATAATGTACATACACGTTTAAACTTAGTAAAATTCTGTCGAAAAATAATGCTTCGTTTTCATTAATTTAAGTATGTGCAAAAACATGTTATGAGTTCAATATTAACTTTATGTTTCTCTTTTTTGTCTTATATCAATTTATTAAATTGATATCAAGAATATTTTCAGTAATTCATTAATTCAGATATCAATATACTGGTGCCAGTAAATCTCTTTTTCAATTGCTTCCATTAATTTCGTCATTAATTATCGTTTTAATTAATATTATCGTTTTGTTTTTGATTATTATTATTATTATCATCATCAATATTGTTATCATTATCATCATAATTTTTCTCACTATTGTCGATAGTGTTATTTTGTATCGATTAATATTAATTCTATTTGTATTGTATTGTATATTTCACAGTGTTTAATTGACAAATTCAAACTGATTGTAACCTTCTCCAATACCCCAATGTGGGTGACATGAGAATAAATTGTCATTGTCATTGTCATTGTCATTGCAGCGCGTAGGGCAGTGATATCATCAAAATTTGCATGAGCGCAATCCTAATTTACGCATAAATACATGACCTCTAGGTCATTGGCTTTGTTTAAAATGGCGCACACAACTGTAAACTGCCGGTGTATAACAACCTGTGTGCAACCGATATTAAAAAGCCCACTGATTCCAGCCCCCTGCAGCGTGATTGGTTCAAACACGCGCACATCTATGTAAATTAATCATGTGATCGGAAAACTTATGAATAAACATCGTTTAAGTAATAAATCCAGTTTGAACCAGTTCCGAAGGTATGGCGAAATACCAAAATCCTCAAACTCCCTCCAACTACTTAGGCAGCCATTTTTTATTAAAAGCATAGTGAATTATTATTGCATGCACTGTAACATTAGTTGCTACACATACTTACCTTGGAATCCAGGCGTAGCCTGGTTTTCGAGCGCATATAACTGATTTACATGATTGTACTTTTTACTTCGACCTTGACCGTTGGACGCCCACCGGAGGTTCCCGCTTACAAGAACACTGTTCAGATAACAATAACATTGATGTTTATAGCACTAATATAGCAGTTAACCAGGGAGGTGTCACGTATAACACCTCCCCGAGTATAGTGATTACCAATCATGATACACAGATTGCGCATAAAAAGTTCATTACAACCTGACAGATAAGGATCTAACAATAGCAATGGTTTCAAACATGAATATCCCCAGGCCTTGGATTGGAAGAAGTCGATCAGGCGGTTCGTGTCGATAACTGGCGTACTATTTATATAGACATAGCCACCCTATAAATGCGACGCCAATGAAACATTGATCTATTCAAACGTAGAGAGAGATCAACGTACCAGTAACTTTCAGTATCTCTTGTCAATATTGAATCGCATGTGCATTGCCCCTAACTCTCAGTGTATCAAATCTCCATGTATGGAGAGGATCAAATGATTTCAAAGCTGTGATCATTTCCATTAAACTGAGACATTGTCAATTAGACATAATAGCTTGAAAGGAGCATCATTGCATCCATCAATACTAGTTTCACACGGCCTACTTCGACGCCGAACGTGACTACGAAACGGTCGTCTTCCTCGAAATATGATGTCTGGATTAAAACGATTCTTTTCGCTTTGGCGGGTGTCGATGGCGTTGTTTACATGCCTCTTCTTTGAGGGTGTTCATGTGGGCTTGCCGGTGGTCATCGACGATATCGCAGAAGAGCTTCATACGACCACTGCCATAATCGGAACTACGATGGCGATCTTTGTCGTTCCTTTCGGTATCTCAGGTTAGATTGTATTATATAGTTTTACGGCAATAATGAGCATCGATGTGACTTCTTTCCAACGATTGAATGCTATAGGGGACCTATATATATCTTTAAGAGTAGAGTACTTGAGGACATTGTATGGGCTCGCTCGAGGTACGCCTTTTGCTCAAATATATCAACTCTTCACTTTCTAAATTTTGTTTCTAATGCCAATTTCAGAAATTGCATATTCGTGTAACTTTTGCCCGAATATGAGACTATTCAGAAATCTCGTGCCCAAATAATGATGATATTCGGGCACCTCGATCGCTGCTTAAATATGTACTCATAAACCGCACCTTGTCTTGAGGTGAGGTTTACGTGTGACTTTAGGTAACCCATGGTTAAGTTTATTTTGTGGTTAAGTTGACCTTGCTATCAATAATTGTTCTACCAGAGAAATAATTATCAATGTCATCTAAAAAAGATCAAATTGACCATTATCCCGCCATAGTGGAGATACGACGGATTCTTCGCGCTTCTAAACATGAATTATAGTTTCCTTTCTTAAGTCATAACTTTATCTCACCCGGTTAGCAATTATTATTTCTGATCATCCTTGCTAACAGATAATATAGGGGCTTGAGCCATTAGTGATCGATGAAGGTAGTTGTACTCGTTGTCATGAAACCATTCATCGTACATTACATGCGGGATTTTCACAAATATACACAGGGTAATTTTATGATGTAACTGAAACAATCAAATACAAAACAAAACAATCAAGTACAACAACAACAACAACAGCAAAAATTGTTGTAGTTGCAGTTAATTGTGGTCGTCACGCAATAATAAAGTCGGACAAGGTTTTTACGGGAATGTCTCTTTATTCGTATTCTTCTTTCCAATCTTTCATTCCATCTTCCAGGAATCATTCAGTTCTAGCATTCCGTGAAAACTCTTTGCCTCTTTATTCTGCTTCTTCGGCATTCAAACACCCAAGGATGCAATAAATTAGAGAAGATTCTCCACAAACAACCAGCTACACAGTTTCCAGCTACCACCATCTAGCATGTCTATCTAGTCTATGAATAAGTGCACTGCTATATCAGGCAAAGGGTATAATGCACACAAACACACACAAAGCACTTATCTGGAGTACTGTGTAGTGTACTCGAAGGACACTTACAATGTCATACCTATTCTTTTGTCAAGGCAAAGGTTACAAATTGTGAATCTGTTTAAACTAAATTCAAATGAACATTCATTACAATGGTCATTATACCTTTTGCTGCCAAGTAAGCACACATTTTAAAGGGCACTTTCTTCTTTTTAATTTAATGTTTACTAAAAGATGTTTGATAAGGTTTGCCGAGGGGTCGTGCCTCCACCCGTTCCACCACTGATTACGGTGTGTTGACAAGAGTAATGCTATAAGCCTATAATTATTATAAACGCAACACAAAAGTAAGTTTTTGCGGTTCAGAAATTATGATGAGTTGTTATGTGGGGGAAATTACTTAAACAAGAGTAAAACCAAAGTTAAAACCACAAGATAACTAGAAGGAAACGTCAAAGAATTTGAATCCTCTCTCGATCACAATGCAGGTCCTCTGGTATCATACGCCCTCAACATTGTAGGATGTCGTGTGGTGATCATGATAGGTGGTGTTCTCCTATCTTCAGGGATATTCCTCACGGCGTTCGCACGACATATTGCCTTCATTTGGGTTGGATACAGTTTGCTTGGAGGTAAAAATAAATATTGCTGAATTACAATTTGTTTCCCCATCCAACAAGAAGAAAGAGGAGAGAGTGAGAGAGAGAGAGAGAGTGAGAGAGAGGGGAGAAAGAGAGATAGCAGGGAAGAAGAAAAGGGAGGAACGTAATATAATTATAAAGAGAGAGAGAGAGAGAGAGATAGACAAATGGGGAGAGGAGGCCCAGTTTTGCACACGAAGCGTCATTTTGATGCGTTAATGTTACTTGCGCAAGTAAAGGCTATTGTAAGGAAATTAGTGCATGCGCCAGTACTTTCCAGACATTAGGGACTTTTAGAATGAGTGGACGAGAACACGACGTACGCCGACTGATCATGCGTGTCAACGTACTCAACTGCCCATGTTGACTACAATTAGAAATCTTTTAGATTGCACTCGACGATATACATGTATGCAGGAAGTAGTAACACTATGAATTACATGACAGACAAAGAAAGAGGACAAAATAAACAGTTCCTCATTCTACCCTCAACAATAGGCCATTTTCTTAATGTAACCAAATTTAATGCATAGGTCTTTGTGAAGTGCCTCAATACAAATTATTTCAATCACCTGATAGGAATAGTAGTATTTCAATAGTCAGAATGCAACTGCATTTATTAAGTGTTGCTAGGTAGGTCAAGCCATAATGTTTTTCCAACGTGGCAACAACTAATGTATGCAGTTAGGATTCTGTCTATTGAAATACTATTATTCTTAACAGGTGAATGAAATAGTTTGTATTGAGGCACTTCACAAAGACCTATGCATTAAATTTGGTTACATTACGAAAATGGCCTATTGCTGTGGTAGAACATCCCTTCACTGCTCTTATGTAAAAATGTGTAGAACAGGTGAATATGCATGTGACACTTGTTCTACACATTTTTACATAATAGCAGGGAAGGGATGTTCCTTTGTCTACCTGAGGAACTGTATATTTTATGCGCACGCGATATATAGTAGTATCGTACTAGATTTAGGAAAATCAAGGTTGACGCATTCTCGATCGCCGACTGAGACGACGTGACGCATGCGCAGTGCCTTAAAATGACGTCACACGTTGCAGTCAAAGCTGAAAACGTGCAAATCTAAAAGTCCCTATTGTTTGCATCGTTAACTTCAAAGACCGAGAAATAAAATCACATTTTCACTCATTGAAGATAAGTATCTTAAGTTGTCATTTTTACCTGGCGCAAAAATGACCCCCCCCCTAATCGCTGACGCAGTAGCTACGTCTATAAAATGACGTTTCGTGTATAATGGCCTGATTTCGATTGTGTTTGTATCAACGTCAATTAATTGAAATGGAAATGAAGAAATTTAGCGCATGCGCCTTTTCTACCCAATGCTTGCATCAGGCGTTTTATTTTGCATTCACTATTGTTTCATTTTTACACGATGCGTCAAAGATCGCACCAGTTGCTGACACAGTATTATGCTAGCAAAACGAGCAACATGCACTACTCTCTTTGGTGTCATCAAGAAAGATTGCTATTAATTTGATTAACCATTTGATTTTACGTTTATGCGACGTTTAGGGATTGGAGGGAGTGCTTTGTACACTGCATCTACAGCTACCATTCGACAGCACTACTCTGACCATCACTACGCCCTAGCTAATGGAGCTGCAATAACTGGCATCCCGATGTCGATGTTTGTGTTGTCCCCAGTATTCCGGGCCCTTGCTTTTGCCTACGGATGGAGAGGGGCTTTGTTAATTGGCTCGGCCATATCGCTCAACAGTGTCGTCATTGGCGCACTAATGAAACCCGGTGTCGTCAGAAAGCGAGGGCCCGTAGTCGGTGATGATGGCATCAAAGCATGCAAAGTCAATGACCGCGACGACGATGAAGGTGATGTTGACAATGGGATTAAAAAGATACTGCTTCGACCATCCCCATCTGACCATCAACCTACTGCTACCGTTCTGGAGTTTCCAGAATCACACGACCAAGGAAGATCTACACGAGTTGACAAAGACTGTAGTGGATCGCTGTATAACGAAAGTTGTTATCCGCGAGCATCAATGGGCATTACAGTCCCATGTGATGATCAAGAGCAACATGATGATTCCGATGAAGATATCGACGAGAATAAGGAGGAGATTCAAAGTCTTGCGACTTTTAATACAGATGGCGACATCCATTCTGGAGTCTATATCACGGATGAAAAAGAACGTCCTCAATCTACATTCCTCGGAATAGACCATGGTTCTAACTGTAGTCCATCTAGTGTGAATGATGTGCGAAAGGATGACAAATATCATAGCCTCGAGAGTGTAAGGGTAATTAAATCTACATTCAGAATATCCAATCTTTTCAAGTTTAGCGCGAAACCCCTCACGAGGACAACCAAAATTTGTCATGTGGCACTCCTTGTCGCCATATTTTTCCTGGCAGCTACCTACATGGCTGGTTCCATTTTCATGGCCCCTGCGGGGACTCATGGAGGACTCTCTCCCATGCAAGCAGCCACACTCCTCTCCGTCTTCGGGGGGTCTCAGGCTGTTGGTCGTTTCTTCAATGGCATTCTTGTGACGAAGGGTTACGTGAAAGCCGTGCATCTCTTCATATGTGCGCAGATACTGATGGCATCAGCCTCTTTGGTCCTCGGACTTTTGATGAGGGTTTACGTGGTCGCCATCTTGGCATCACTGGCGTTCGGAGTGTCCGCTGGGGCTATCATCTCACTCAACATCGTCATGCAGAGGGTGATCGATGACAGTGCGACGTCGACCTCGTTAGGATGGCTAGTATTCGTCGAGGGTTTCGGTGGCCTCTTCGGCAATTTTGCATTAGGTAAGCCCTTTCTCCGATTGACAATATTATCAATTTCATTTGTCTTATTCTGGTAGATTTTGTTATGCCTTTGTAGTGACGAGGTTGTTTACATATGCATTTTAAACCTCGCGTGCGTCTAATAGTTTTCTAAGGATGGATTTGGTAAGACTATGATGAGAAGCAATAGTGTAGCGTGGGTTTAGCCATTCGGGGGCTCTGGTGTCACGGGAGAGCGCGCCTTCGGTCTTACGACTCGCGGGGGGGGGGGGGGGTCGTGAGAACCGTGAGGCCGCCGTGTATATAGAGGAGGATTTTTGAGATGATTGTGTTATATTTTCATACAGCTTTCCCCATCTTGTTTGCTCATCCTATCTCCCCCCTCTCTCTCTCTCTTTCTTTCCTTCTATCTTTCTCTTTCCATTCGCTTGAAGGGTAAGGTGCCTCCGTCACTCCTGTAATGCCTACACCACTGGTTAGAAGCTATTATTAACATTCAAGAAAAGTCAAAAATCTTTTATATGAAACGATACATAATTGTCATTTTTCCAACAGGCTTCTCGTCATACAAGTATCGTTAGTTCGTTCGATAATTCCTTTTATAAACTTTTGTTTCTCTGCAGGTTACTTGACTGGTAGCTTTGTGCTCATGTTCGTTCTGGCTGCAGTCTTCACATCACTGGCTGTTGCCCTCAGCGTTATCATCCTTATACTCAAGAAGCGGGAAGCGGTGTCCAACAAAGCAATTTAGAATTCCTGGCTGATGCAGCCTTGGAGAAGAAAAAAATACAGTGTTGCAGGATATTAACCCTACTATATAATACAACTTGTTAAGATTGCATGTGTCATTCAAATTATAACTGATGTAGTGTTTTTGCAAATTAAAACAAGTATTGTATTATTATTATTTTATTGCCTATAATCGTCTTTAGCAATCGTCACCCATATCAAACTAGCTTATGCCTATACTTCAATTCTTCATTACTGATTATACGAAAGTAATTCAGTCATGAAGTAAAATTTGCGACAACATTTTTTATAGCAGTTGTGTAGGTGGAGGGGCATGAAGGGGGGAGGGGCATGTATCCCTAATTAAATAACGAACAAAAGAAAAAGAAAAGAAAATAAGGGGGAAAGGACAGGGAAAGGGTGGTATGTGACGTGAAAAGATAATCGATGGACTTCTTCCTGTGACCCTCCTCCTAATAAATGGCCTTAAAAAATATAAAAATCTGGATGAATGTAGCGCCTAATTAGAAATACTGTCACTAAGCGCTTTACAGATATTAAATTAGCACTTCATCCACATTATTATTAAGACTTATTCTTCCGCAATAGTGATAATATATATATATAATGTTATAATAATGTCTCCGAAAGAAATCTGGTCACCTCCTAAAAGCTGGATTTTGTATCAATTAAGATCTAGATTTCTGCCTCTATAAGTGTCTAAGGACACTAAACAAAATCGACGAGATGGTTGCCCTTTCTTTCAACGTTCCGTTACCTTGGTAACGATGCTCACAGGGACCAGTCAAAATGGCGCCGGTCTTTACCGTGCCCTAATATTAATGGGGGAAGTCCACCCTGATATTATTGCTTTTGATAGAGAAGAAAATGAGAGAAACGGGTCAGTGAAAGTTTGAGCAAAAAACGATTATAAATAAGAAAGCTATTACATTTGGAAGGTGCGATTAATAATTAAAGACAAATTGGTAGCATCGTGACGTATCTTGGAAGCCCCCCTCCCATTACCTCAGTCCTGAAAAACTTTAAAATGTGTATTTTCTCTTCAGAAAATGTTCCATCATACATGTACACTAACCCTGAATATAATTTATTGCAAATGTGTTTTTATTCAAATACGGTGAGAAATAAATATATTCCGTCATCAATAACTAAGAAAAGTATATGACATTTTGTGTAGAGACTAGAGGCATATTCTGAGAACGGTTGAAAGAATACTGGGTGTTGAGAGGGTGACCTTGATCTTTCATGATTTTGTTTGTTTTGGACATGAGTCTCTGTTCGAACAAACAGTTTATATCAGTCAAATCATGCCCTATCACTCTCTTGCCGCTCGTCGCAACCGGTCTAAGTCCGGTTTTTCTGGGTCCCATTTCCGTAAAAACAAATCACGTTGTATGTTAAAATGCTTTGTATTAATGACTTATATAGAACAAAACCAGAATTGTTCGGTCAACGTGAATATTTTTCATCATTCTCAGAAAGTAGAGTCTTTGGTTTCCCTTCTTACACAATTTTTGTGTGTTTTTAGTCCAGTCCAAAGTGTTGGTAACTATGCTTCCCAGGTACTTGTACTCCTTCACCTGTTCAACCTCCTTATTATGAAGAAATAACGGATCGTGTTTATTTGATTTTTTTCCGAAAGTCAAACTCCATTTCCTTTGTTTTAGATACGTTTAAGTGGAGGTAGTGCGCATCACACCACTCAATGAAAGCCTTCACCGTTGTGACATAGTCATTTACATTCTCATCAGTAAGATGTCCAGTGATTACCATATCATCAGCATAGTTTATGATATTACAATTTTCATTGTCACTGATAAATTTACTAGTAAACAGGGAGAATAATAATAATAATAATATAATTATAAAGAGAGAGAGAGAGAGAGAGAGAGATAGACGCATGGGGAGAGGAGGCCCAGTTTTAAGTTACGTTGCACTCGAAGCGTCATTTCGATGCGTTAATGTTACTTGCGCTAGTAAAGGCTATTGTAAGGAAATACGCCACTACTTTCCAGGCAATGTTTACATCGTTAACTTCAAAGACCGAGAAATAAAATCACATTTTCACTCATTGAAGATAAGTATCTTAAGTTGTCTTTGTTTTACCTGGCGCAAAAATGACCTCACCAATCGCTGACGCAGTAGCTACGTCTATTTTACGTCTCTCTTTCCCTCTCTCTCTCTCTCTCTCTATCTATCTCCCCCTCTACCTATAGTGATAGGTTCTCGTGGTGTGATTACGCATGCTACTAATAATAGATTGATAGATGGTGACGGTACCTAAATGTAAGGTGAGGTATAATTATGTGCAACTAAAGGACATAATTTGGAAAAAGACAGAATTATATGAAATGCACACAAAATATTCTATGAATTTATATAAATCATAACAAATCAAAAAAATAAAGGCGATTTTTCAAGTTCGGCCACATTGTGCAGTAATATAACAAAGACCTTGATTATAGATATAAAGTTTTGAAATATGTTGGGGATTATTTTACTTAACAGTATAATAACTTGGTTTTAGGACAATTACCCCCTGGGCAATCACCCCCCCCCGGAAAATTACCCCCCGGAAAACTACCCCCAAAGGACAATTACCCCCTGGAATATTACCCCCGGAGAATCACCCCACGAGGGCAACTACCCCCCAGGGACAATTACCCCCCGGAAAATTACCCCCCGCGGACAATTACCCCCCCCCCCGAGGACAACTATCCCCCGATGATAATTACCCCCCGAGGACAATCCCCCCCCCCCCCCGATGTCAATTACCCCCGAGGGCAACTACCCCCGTGGACAATCAGGATTCAATAGCAAAAGACGATCTGACACATTGAGAGATGGCTACGAGCCCATAAGATCCCCTGCATGAACCCATATTCGTTCAAATACTATAGCACGTTGTCGACCTCATTACTACCCATTTCCCTTTTATTATAATTTATGCAACGCCAGTGCGGTTGCTGATTTCCACGAAGGATGTAAGGTTTAGGTAAATGTCCAGCGCTTTTCAAAATGCATAAAAATACATTTATCTGGAGCAGCGTTATTTTAACTTTTTGTTAGTCACGGACCCTCTTAAGAAATGAAAAGTTTCTCCCAACTCCCAAAGTCTTTACAGACTATTAGTTTTGCAAGACTCTGGCACTCGTCAAGTGCTATGCACACACGTACGGACACATTTAAGAATAAAACGGAGAAGACATTTTCAAACTGGTAAAAAATTAGTTTGTAATCCACACACTAGAAACGATTTAAAGTACTGTATGCGGACACCTTGCCGCCGAATGTACATGCATAAAAAGTGATATATTCCTTCATGCTCTTGATACACGAACATGAGGATATTCGGGCCTCTCATTGCCCTTATTTACCTTGCTGTCAAAATATTATCAGCGTGCGAGGAAGGAAGACGCTTTAGTATCTTCAACATTTTTATTTTCTCATGTAATTACATATTTTAACCGTTTCTGATATTTGATTTTTTTTAAACAAAATTAACGTTTTCCAAATCATTCTCTTGCGGCACCCCAGTTAAAAAAAACTGTGCTGGAGTTACAAAATCAAATGAAATGAATTACCAGAGAGCGGATATATATAATTTTTTGACATGGCACGTATATAGAACTTGAAGGCAATTTCTATTTCAAAATAATTTAACGTACACTACAAGAAAACATATTATACTTCAAGTTCAGCATAACAACAGAAATAAATAGATAACGTGAAGAAAACTTTAATTTTGGATCATGGATGAGGGCCCATAATACATACAAAGACAAAAACACGATCAGCTGATTAAAAAAATTACAGAGAATGCATAAAGGAAATCTTATATACATCATAATTTCTTTGTTTTGCCATTGTTGGTGAGAGAGGCTGTAACGCATACTCATCTGCGCGTAATGTATTGTTCAATTTCTAAGAAATGCAATTTCTGTTCTTTACTTGGTAGTAAAACTGCGGGTGAATTGGGCAACCTCCACCTCCCCCCCCCCATATCGAATTGAATAATTTAAAAAGACTGAAATGAACTTCATAAATAACAAAGCAAATGAAGATTCATGAATTTTTCTGTAGATAGCAATTTGGGGAGAAGCTTTCATTATACGTCACAGTGTTATAAATCCCTCAGGGTGATTGTCATTGGGGGTAGTTGTCCTCGGAGAGGGAGGGGTAATTGTCCTCGGGGGTCATTTTCCTCGGGGGTAGTTGTCCTCGGGGGTAGTTGTCCTCGGGGGATAATTGCCCTCGAGGGTAGTTGTCCTCGGGGGTAGTTGTCCTTGGGGGTAATTGTCCTCGGGGGGGGGGGGTAATTTTCCTCGGGGGTAGTTGTCCTCGGGGGATAATTCTCCGGGGGGGGGGTAATTGTCCTTGGGGGGTAATTGTCCCCGGGGGGTAATTCTCCGGGGGGTGATTGCCCAGGGGGTAATTGTCCTGATACGTAATAACTTACGTAGTTACGTATAATATATCTGAGGTTATATTTTCTATAAATTTCAGAGCACTCTATTAAGTGTTAAAAAAATGGGCAATAATATCTTTTTTCAAGTATTTTTTCTAAATATATGCTTGGTAATTTTTTTTTTCTAAATATATGCTTGGTAATTTTTTTCTTCTAATCCAAACATATCGTTAAAATATGTGTACTTTCTCTATATTACTAGATTTCGGTTGGAAATAGGAGTGTTCCAAAACAGGGTGAAAAACATACTTGTTCAAGCATTTTTTCAAAGTAATTTTGTTATATATTTGAAGTATTTGGAAGTGACAAAAGAACTTTGCTGGTAATCATTACAAATCTTCTTTTTTTTTGGGGGGGGGGGGGCCTATCGAATGTTCACTTATTTTGTTTAGGCATGTTCCAATTGGACGAATTCGGAATGAGAATTTGCCCATGATATCAGGGAGAAGAAACAGATTTTCTAGTAATCATGGCAATAATAATAAGATCTTACGGTATTATCAAATCTCTTCATAGTGTAGGAAGTGATTTTCAAAATAATTTTATCATATTTTTGAAGAATTTTCTGTGTATATTGCCAAATTACAATATAACTTAAAAATTCAATACGAGGTGTATGTTATCTCTACATTAGTTGTAATTTTGGTATACCGTATTTTGTATATGGCGTAAGTCGTAAGAGGGCATATGTCTCTAACTCACAATGCTCTTGACCTAGAAAAGTTAATATTTCTAAGGCTCAATGGAGGGTTGCTAGGCTGGATGAAGTTAGTGCAAGTTTAAATGATGGAGATAGATGGAGTTAATATTTGTAAGGTTCAATGGAGGAGGTGCTAGGCTGGATAGAGGGGGTGCTAGGCTGGATGAAGCATATAGTGTAAGTTTAAATGATGGAGATAGATGGAGTTAATATTTCTAAGGCTCAATAAAGAGGGTGCTAGGCTGGATGTAGTTAATTCAAGTTTAAATGATGGAGACAGGGACGGATCCAGTAGGGGGGGGGGGGGACAGAAAAAAAGAAGAAAAGTGCTCTTACCCCCCCCCCCCCCTCCCCCCTGCTTATTCAGCGGCTGGCTGACTCGTTGCGATTTTCTTTGGGACCAAAAAAATATATATATATTCTCTTACATCAGGATCAAGATCACACATGCATGCTGTGTCCTGCATAACTTGCTGCTACTCAAAAACCATACAATAATGATGTAGCTACAATTGACCAAGAGGACCCACATAACAGCACAATCACGAAATAATCCAAGGCTCGTGGAGACAGGATGCCCACTTGCCAGACCTGGAACACCTGTATCGTTGCAACACTAGCAGAGCAGCAAAAGAGCAAAGGAACTACCTAATAGAGTATATCAACTCTTCTGTTAGGCAGTGCGCCATGGCAAGATGACTTACTGCTTATCCATTATTAGACTAGTGTGACTCTGTTTATGGCGTTACCAAAGCTTCCTCTACCACGCCATTGATGCAAACATCATAATTAATATTTGTTGACAACGTGTCATTTTTTACTTTGGTGTGCTATGTTTATTGCAAAATATACAAAGTAGTTGTTGCATTTTTCTTAAAAACAGTCGGATTTATTGTGAATAAATGCACAAAGTATTTGACAAGTTTCATTATGTTAAAAAGACAGTCCAATTTTTTGAATAAACGAACTGTGCAGTGTACAAAGAATTGTACATGTTATTACATGTGAACATAACTTGATCTTAGTATAATAATAACATTCTGACAAACTGTGACATCCAAGGGGCAGTGGGTCTCATTGCATGAGTGAAATAGGGCTAAAACACCAATTTGCGTAAAATAGTGAGTGAAGAAAATAACATTTATACACCTGCCATAAGTTTTAATAGTTAAAAGTGGCATTTGGTACACGTTTTTTACTGTTAAATTTTCATTTTTTTAGTAGGTATTAACAACTGCTGAGGTTATTTTGCAGTAATGTTAATGTGTTCAAGATTTTATTTTCCAAAAAATGCAGACATTTTTGTGGATGTACTACATTATTGTACTATGTATCATTCAAAAGGGTAATAAATGAACTTTCTTTTGATGTACATTGCAAGGTCACGTAATGTGATTTAATACCTCAAAACGCCAAAAAAAGAGAGCGCTTATTTTGATTTCTGAATAAATGTGGGCAGAAGTCTGATATTTGTTGACCATATCCCTTTTTTCACTCATTTGTAAAATATCATTCCATAACAGTTTCCTGAAAGTTTGAAGACGATAGCTGTTGTCCTTTGTCCGTAGCGAATATGTGTGTGCAGGCGCGTACGCAGGGTTTAACCCCCCCCCCCCCCACCTTCAGTTTGTTTTTACGTGTATGTTTTTGAGAACCCCCCCCCCCCTCCCTTATGCGTTTTGATTTTGATTTTTTTTTTTTTTAAATTAAAAAAATCTAAAAAATCCTAATGGACGACCTAAAAAAAAAAAAAAAAAATGTCGATTGGTCAAATTTTCAAATTTCGGGACCCACACCCGCCCCCCCCCCTTGTAAAATCCTGCGTACGCCACTGTGTGTGTGACAATGTAATGATATAAATGTTAGTCATTTATTAGATTTAAAAGAAATACTTCTGACATACACACTCACTCAGTTTCACTAACAGAGTGAGACAAAATTATTTCTTTGCTCATTTCAATTAAACAAAATTATATTACAAACATACAAACAGGACCACAAACGTACACACAAGCAAACAAACCGACACAAATACATACAGATTTTCACAAATCATAATACCATTTCGCATGAGGCATCAGTTTGTGAATCTTATCTCTGTTTATTATATCAACAGCCTGAGATGTCAACATCACAAATTGAATAAACCATAACAAAACAAAACATGTCAGTCTGAAATGCCTTGTAGTAGTACAAACACAACTACAAGCAAGAATACAAAATAAAGTCAAAGAAACACTTTTTTCTTCATGAAAAGAATAAATGTGAGAACGCACACATGTAAACAAAAATAGCATTTCCCTTCAAAATAGTGATCAATACCTGCCAAGTTTACATCCAGGTATATACCAAAAAAAATATGTACACGTTTTTAATGCTTCGTCGGACTGGCGTAGGGTAGCGTATTGTTGCGTAGGCTTGGCGTACAGTTGCGTAGGCTTGGTGCACAATTGCGTATTAGACTTGCGTATAAATTGCGTACTTTCTGCGTAAAGTGTCTACGCCGAAGGTATGCGAACAAAAATATGTTTAATTTTTGTGCGTTCATCTCGCGTACCCATTTACGTCCCTCCGCGTACAGTTACGTAGGGTTGTGTACGATCGGCGTAGGGTTGCGTACGATCGGCGTAGTCGGTACGCAACTCTACGCAACTCTACGCAAGGCCCGGTGTGAAAGCCCCTTGACGGTGTCCATGAGCCTGGTCAGACCCCCACTGTTTCTCATCCACATGTCGCTCGAGTGAGATCGAAAAAGTTCTATTAACACGGGGTTTTAACTCTATACTTGCAGGGGAAGTCCCCCTTGACATTATGTTGGTTTTAATACAAGAAGAACAACGAGAGAAACAGATCGGTTAAAGTTTTAGCCAAATTCGATGACAAATAGGTAAGTTATGAATTTTTGAAGTGGCGATAAAACAAACACAAAGTGGCAACGCTGTTACGTATCTTGCGAGCTCATGTCCAATATGCCTCAACAAGTCTCTACACAAAATGTCATATACTTTCATTTTCTTAGTTATTGATGACGGAATATATTTATTTCTCACCGTATTTGAATAAAAACACATTTGCAATAAATTATATTTAGGATTAGTGTACATGTATGATGGAACATTTTCTGAAGAGAAAATACACATTTAAAGTTTTTCAGGACTGAGGTAATGGGAGGGGAGCTCCCAAGATACGTCACAATGCTACCAATTTGTCTTTAATTATTAATCGCACCTTCCAAATGTCATAGCTTTCTTATTTATAATCGTTTTTTGCTCAAACTTTCACTGACCCGTTTCTCTCATTTTCTTCTCTATCAAAAGCAATAATATCAGGGTGGACTTCCCCCATTAATATTAGGGCACGGTAAAGACCGGCGCCATTTTGACTGGTCCCTGTGAGCATCGTTACCAAGGTAACGGAACGTTGAAAGAAAGGGCAACTATCTCGTCCATTTCGTTTAGTGTCCTTAGACACTTAGAGGCAGAAATCTAGATCTTTAATAATTGATACAAAATCCAGCTTTTATGAGGTGACCAGATTTCCTTCGGAGACATTATTATAACATTATGAATATATGTCACTATTGGGGAAGAATAAGTCTTAATAATAATGTGGATGAAGTGCTAATTTAATATCTGTAAAGCGCTTAATGACAGTATTTCTATAGGCGCTACATACCGTACATCCAGATTTTTATATTTTTTAAGGCCATTTATTAGAAGGAGGGTCCTTAGAAAGAAAAAGTCCTTCTATTATCTTTTCATGCCACCTATCCCACTTTCCCTGTCTTTTCACCCTCATTTTCTTTTCTTTATTCTTTTGTTCATTTTTCAATTGGGGATACGTTCCCCTCCCCCTTCATGCCCCTCCACCTACACAACTGCTATAAAAAATGTGGTCGCAAATTTTACTTCATGACTGAATTACTTTCGTACAATCATTAATGAAGAATTGAAGTATAGGCATAAGCTAGTTTGATATGGGTGACGATTGCTAAAGACGACTATAGGCAATATATTAATAATACAATACTTGTTTTAATTTACAAAAACACTACATCAGTTATAATTTGAAGGGCACATGCGTTTAGTTGTATTATATAGTAGTGTTAATATCCTGCAACATTGTTTTTTTCCTCTAAGGCTGAATCAGCCAGGAAGTCTAAATTGCTTTGTTGGACACCGCTTCCCGCTTCTTGAGTATAAGGATGATAACGCTGAGGGCAACAGCCAGTGATGTGAAGACTGCAGCCAGAACGAACATGAGCACAAAGCTACCAGTCAAGTAACCTGCAGAGAAACAAAAGTTTATAAAAGGAATTATCGGACGAACCAACAATAATTGCATTACGAAAAGCCTGTAGGAAAAATGAGAATTATGTATCGTTTCCTTTAAAAGATTCTCGACTTTTTATGAATGTTGATAATAGCTTCTAACCAGTGGTGTAGGAACAGCCATTACAGGAGTGACAAAGGCACTTGTTCCTTCAAGCGAATGGAAAGAGAAAGAGAGAAGGAAAGAAAGAGAGAGAGGGGGACGGACGATAGGAAAAGCAAACAAGATGGGGAAAGCTGTATGAAAATATGACATATTCATCTCAAACATCATCCCCTATATACAAGGCGCCTCACGGTTCTCACGACCCCCCCCCCCCCCCCCGAGTCGTAAGACCGAAGGCGCGCTCTCCCGTGACACCAGAGCCCCTGAATGGCTAAACCCACGCTACACTATTGCTTCTCATCATAGTCTTACCAAATCCATCCTTAGAAAACTATTAAACGCACGCGAGGTTTAAAATGCATATGTAAACAACCTCGTCACTACAAAGGCATAACAAAATCTGCCAGAATAAGACAAATGAAATTGATAATATTGTCAATCGGAGAAAGGGCTTACCTAATGCAAAATTGCCGAAGAGGCCACCGAAACCCTCGATGAATACTAGCCATCCTAACGAGGTCGACGTCGCACTGTCATCGATCACACTCTGCATGACAATGTTGAGTGAGATGATAGCCCCAGCGGACACTCCGAACGCCAGTGATGCCAAGATGGCGACCACGTAAACCCTCATCAGGAGTCCGAGGACCAAAGAGGTTGATGCCATCAGTATCTGCGCGCCTATAAAGAGATGCGCGGCTTTCACGTAACCCTTCGTCACAAGAATGCCACTGAAGAAACGACCAACAGCTTGAGAACCCCCGAAGACGGACACAAGTGTGGCTGCTTGCATGGGAGAGAGTCCTCCGTGAGTCCCAGCAGGGGCCATGAAAATGGAACCAGCCATGTAGGTAGCTGCCAGGAAAAATATGGCGACAAGGAGTGCCACATGACAAATTTTGGTTGTCCTCGTGAGGGGTTTGGTGCTAAACTTGAAAAGATTGGATACTTTAAATGTAGATTTAATAACCCTTACACTCTCGAGGCTATGATATTTGTCATCATTTGGCATATCATTCACACCAGATGGACTACAGTTAGAACCATGGTCTATTCCGAGGAATGTGGATTGAGGACGTTTTTTGTCATCCGTGATAGAGACTCCAGAATGGATGTCGTTATCTGTATTAAAAGTCGCAAGACATTGAATCTCATTCTTATTCTCGTCGATATCTTCATCCGAATCACCATGTTGCTCTTGATCATCACATGGGACTGTAATGCCCATAGGTGCTCTCGGATAACAACTTTGGTTCTTCAGCGATCCACTACTGTAACAGTCTTTGCAAACTCCTGCAGAACTTCCTTGGTCGTGTGATTCTGGAAACTCCAGAACGGTAGCAGTAGTTTGATGGTCAGACGGAGATGGTCGAAGCAGAAGCTCATTAGTCCCATTGTCAACATTACCTTCATCGTCGTCGTGGTCATTGATTTTGCATGCTTTGATGCCCTCATCACCGACCAGGGGCCCTCGCTTTCTGACGACATCGGGTTTTATGAGTGCGCCAATGACGATAGTGTTGAGCGATATGGCCGAGCCAATGACTATAAAGCCCCTCTCCATCCGTAGGCAAAAACAATGGCCCGGATTACTGGGGAGAACACAAACATCGACATCGGGATGCCAGTTATTGCAGCTCCATTAGCTAGGGCGTAGTGACGGTCAGAGTAGTGCTGTCGAATAGTAGCTATAGATGCTGTGTAGATAGCACTCCCTCCAGTCCCTAAACATGGCATAAACGTAAAATAATATAGTAGATGAACAAAATTAATAGAAATCCTTCTTGATGACGCCAAAGAGATTAATGCACGTTGCTCGTGACAATAGGGCGCTTTAGCAACGCGACGGAAGGTAAAGAGGACGGGAGAATTCACACAACCGAGATCAATAATGTATGCAGTTCGGATTCTGTCTATTGAAATACTATTATTCTTATCAGGGGAATGAAATAATTTGTATTGAGGCACTTCACAAAGACTTATGCATTAAATTTGGTTACATTACGAAAATGGTCTATTGTACGGCGATACAACTCTTCCGTCGAGTTTAGGGAACGAACCCTATTATGGCTGAGAACGGTCGTGAAAATTAACAAGAAGGAAAATTCTGGTTTGCACATGCGCAGATTGATTATTTTGCTCGGCTACCCTCGTCTTCGCTTCCGTCGTCTTTGCGGAAGCGCTCTATATCCCTGCTCTATTTACAGGTTACAAATGAGGACGGGAGCATAGTACAAGACGGATCTCGGTTGAGTGATTTGTCCCGTCCTCTTTACCTTCCGTCGCGTTGCTAAAACGCCCCACTAGCATAAGACTGCGTTGGCAACTGGCGCGATCTTTGAAAACAAAAAATTGAAACAAAAGTGAATGCAAAATAAAATGATGCAAGCGTTGGGTAGAGAAGGCGCATGCGCTAAATCTCTTCATTTCCTTTATCAGTTAATTGACGTTGATACAAACACAATCAAAATTAGGCCATTATACACGAAACGACATTTTGTAGACGTAGCTACTGCGTCAGCGATTGGTGAGGTCATTTTTGCGCCAGGTAAAAATGACAACTTAAAATACTTATCTTCAATGAGTGAAAATGTGATTTTATTTCTCGGTCTTTGAAGTTAACGATGCAAACATTGCCTAGAAAGTAGTGGCGCATGCACTAATTTCCTTACAATAGCTTTACTAGCGCAAGTAACATTAACGCATCGAAATGACGCTTCGTGTGCAACGAGTACAATAACGAAAACAAATAAGCCCGGGCCAACTTAAACTTGGGCCACCTCTCCCCTTTTGTCTATCTCTCTCTCTCTCTCTCTCTTTATAATTATATTACGTTCCTCCCTTTTCTTCTTCCCTGCTATCTCTCTTTCTCCCCTCTCACTCTCTCTCTCAGTCTCCCTCTCTTTCTCTCTCTCTCTCTCCCTTCTCTTTCTCTTCCTCTCTTGCTCTCTCTCTTCTTCCTCTCTCTTTTTCTCTCTCCTCTTCTCCTTCAAATCTCTCTCTCTCTCTCTCTCTCCTCTTCCTTTCTCTTCCTCTCTCTTTTCCTTCGAATCTCTCGTGCTCTCTCTCCTCTTCCTCTCTCTTTCTCTCTCTCTTTCTCCTCTCATCCTTCGAATCTCCCTCGCTCTCTTTCCTCTTCTTCTTTTCTTACGTTCCTTCTTGTTTGATGGAGGAAAAAAAAGGTTAATTCAGCAAAATTAGTTTTTACCTCCAAGCAAACTGTATCCAACCCAAACGAAGGCAATATGTCTTGCGAACGCCATGAGGAATATCCCTGAAGATAGGAGAACACCACCTATCATGATCACCACACGACATATTACAATGTTGAGGGCGTATGACACCAGAGGACCTGCATCGTGATCGAGAGAGGATAAAAGAGTTCACAAATTCTTTGACTTACTTTTGGTTTACCTTTTAGGTTTCTAGTTAACTTGTAGCTTTACATTTGGCTTTACTCTTGTTTTTCTTTTATATTTTCTATATAATATAAAAGTAATTTCCCCACTTAACAACTCCTCATAATTTCTGAACCGCGGAATACTAAAAAATGTATAGGTGTTATACCTCCGACCTTAAATGAGGGCGCTATGGTAAAAAGGTCAATGCACTGTAGAAATTCACCAACGCAGTTAACATCGTCCGACTCTAATGATTTTAATGTCTAATAATATGTTTTCTGACATAACAAGTTCAACTAAGCAATGTCAAAGCTTCGCTTGGGAGGGGGGCAACTAAATTCAGACGAGGATTAAGAGTCAAGAATGGTACAACAAATCGTCTTCTTTCTCTAATAATTTAATTAAACTATGACAAGGATTAAGAGTCGAAAATGGTACAACGAATCCTCTTCTTTATCTAACAATTTCATGAAACATCAAAGCGCGGGAGGGGGGAAACTGAATTCAAACAAGGATAAAGAGTCAAAAGGGTACAACGAATCGTCTTCTGTCTCTAATAATTGTATGAAGTGTCAAAGCTTACGCGCTTCGCGCGGGCGGATAAAACTGAATTGAGACATTTGTCTGAATTCAGTTTTCTCCGCCCGCGCTTGTCAAGCATTAAGAGTTGAGAATGGTACAACAAGTCGTTTTCTTTCTCTAATAATTAATGAAAGGTCAAAGCTTAAGCGCCTTGCGCGGGCGGGGGTAACTGAATTCAGACAAGGATTAAGAGTCGATAATGGTACAACGAATCGTCTTCTTTCCCTAATAATTTAATGAATGTTAACCTCCTGCGCTTACAGTTTCAACATTTAAAAAGTTAAGAGTTTATATATTGGAGCAAAAGGCGTCAGCCCCCCCCCCCCTCCCCATTATGGCTGTACAATGTCCTCAAGTACTATAGTCTTTAATAAAGTTAAATACAGTAGGTCCCCTATGTCGTTCAATCGTTAGACAGAAACCACATCGATGTACATATTATTACTGTTTTAATATGGAATAGTTTGGCAAGAAAAACATAAGACAATCTAACCTGATATGCCGAAAGGAACGACGACGACCGCCATCGTAATTCCGATTAAGGCCGTGGTCGTATGAAGGTCTTCTGCGATATCGTCGATGACCACTGGCAAGCTAAGAGTAACACCCGAAAAGAAGAGGCATGTGAACAACGCCATCGACACCCGCCAAAGCGAGAAGAATCGTTTTAATCCAGACATCATCTTTCGAGGAAGACGACCGTTTCGTAGTCACGATCGACGTCAAAGTATGCGTATAGATTGGTCACTTGGGGACCAGGTTTGAAACTAGTATTGCTGGATGCTGAGAACGGTCGTGAAAATTAACAAGAAGGAAAAAATTCTGGTTTGCATATGCGCAGATTGATTATTTTGCTCGGCTACCCTCGTCTTCGCTTCCGTCGTCTTTGCGGAAGCGCTCTATATCCCTGCTCTATTTACAGGTTACAAATGAGGACGGGAGCATAGTACAAGACGGATCTCGGTTGAGTGATTTGTCCCGTCCTCTTTACCTTCCGTCGCGTTGCTAAAACGCCCCACTAGCATAAGACTGCGTTGGCAACTGGCGCGATCTTTGAAAACTGTAGAAATTCACCAACGCAGTTAACATCGTCCGACTCTAATGATTTTAATGTCTAATAATATGTTTTCTGACATAACAAGTTCAACTAAGCAACTTTTAGAATCAAAAGTGGTTGCCATAACCTTGAAATTTCCCCCAAACCTATGGATAAGAAGTTGTTACATTTTTGTCACCGAAACGGCAGCCATTTTGAACGTGGTCAAGGTAAGCACTTTTACTTTTGAAAGTTGTATAGTTGAATTTGCCATGTCAGAAAACATATTATTAGACCCTAAAATCATTAGAATCGGACAATGTAAACTGTGTTGGTGAAATTTCTAAAGTGCATTGACCTTTTTGACCATAGCACCCTCATTTAAGGTCGGAGGTATAACAACCTATACATTTTTTGAATCCTTACGACCAGACGAGAAATTTTATATGCAATTTAATAAGGTTCAATGTGTTGGTGAATTTGACCACCAGTCAAAAGTGTGTTGACCTTTCAACGTTTTTTACCATAGCGCCCTCATTTAAGGTCGGAGGTATAGCAAACTATACATTTGTGGAATCCTCATGACCAGACGAGTAATGATTGTGATATGCATATTGACACGATTGGAACTATTTGAATTTCTGTCCATGTGTGACCTTTGTTGACCCCTCACGAAAATGCCTGGAATTTTCAAGGGGCAGCCCAAGTCAAAATTGTTCGGTATTCATCAGGGAACACAAAAAACACTTTCAAACCTTTGTCCCCTGAGATTGGTCAAGGGACCTACAGGCTGGTCACCTACTATAATAGATCTTTATTTCCCTTCATTTGTACTAACCTAATTGTGTGCTATCACAATCATGATTGTTTCATTTTCCCTTTAAAGCAGGCGCGTAGCCAGGGGCGGTACACTCAAAAAAAAAAAGTGCTAAATTTAGCACTTAAAGATTCAATTTTAGCACTTTTTAGGAGCTCGCATAGTGACTGCACTCGAAGTGCTGATTTAGCACTTGCACCCGGGCTACTTTGCTAGCACCCAAAGGAGCTGACTGATTTAGCACTTAAAGATTCAATTTTAGCACTTTTTAGGAGCTCGCATAGTGACTGCACTCGAAGTGCTGATTTAGCACTTGCACCCGGGCTACTTTGCTAGCACCCAAAGGAGCTGACTGATTTAGCACTTAAAGATTCAATTTTAGCACTTTTTAGGAGCTCGCATAGTGACTGCACTCGAAGTGCTGATTTAGCACTTGCACCCGGGCTACTTTGCTAGCACCCAAAGGAGCTGACTGTTGTGCACTTAAAGTGCCAAGTTTTGCTCTCTTTTGGGTGCTAGCAGAATAGCCCTTGTGCAAGTGCTAACTCATGCGTTGTTTGACATGCCCCATCTACATTTGGTATGTGGTCAAGGTGGATGTCCTTCGTCATTTACCACTTTCAACTCTTACAGGAAACATTTATTAAACCAACATCCACAAGAAGAACCTGAACCTGAAGTTGTACAGGGTATGGAGGGTCTAGTTGATGCTGATTTGGGTGTTGCTGTTGGTGAAGTGCATAATCCTGCAGCAGATGATGCATTTGATGATGATGATGATAGGATAGGCCTACTACAAGAACAAGATGGAGCAATGCATAATGACAGTACAAGACACTATGAATATGACAGACAATGAAAGCGGACAAAATATACAGTTCCTTAGGTAGACAAAGGAACATCCCTTCACTGCTATTATGTAAAAATGTGTAGAACAGGTGTCACATGCATATTCACCTGTTCTACACATTTTACATAATAGCAGTCAAGGGATGTTCCTTTGTCTACCTGAGGAACTGTATATTTTGTCCGCTTTCATTGTCTGTCATGTTCATAGTGAGAACAGCTGCATTTTTCATTGGTTCTCTTTTATCAAACACCAACATGACCCATGCTATGACAAACAGAGTGTTATCTGCTGCAACAGCTTTGAATACTGATGTTGTTGACAGTTTAAGGAGCAAAGTTATTCAGACTTTTGAGGCCTTGGGTATTGACCTGGAGAATGAAGAATGTAAGAATCTCTTAGCTGAATTTGATTCAAAAACAAATATTCACAAGGTAACAGCTATTATACTAACCGACCAATCAGATCAGGTTATGCAGTCAGCACTCATGTTAAGTGCTGCATATTATAGCACTCGTTTTCAGCACTCAAATATTCAGCACGTTTCGGTTTCCTTGTTAAAGTTAACCCGTCAAGTGCTGATTTTGGCACTTCAAGTGCTGATTTTGGCACTTCAAGTGCAGAATCTCACTCAGCACCCAACATTTAGCACCTCAGTTTTTTGCGTGTAGGGGCAGTAAGAGGACATAGGAAGAAATGTCAAAGCTTCGCTTGGGAGGGGGGCAACTAAATTCAGACGAGGATTAAGAGTCAAGAATGGTACAACAAATCGTCTTCTTTCTCTAATAATTTAATTAAACTATGACAAGGATTAAGAGTCGAAAATGGTACAACGAATCCTCTTCTTTATCTAACAATTTCATGAAACATCAAAGCGCGGGAGGGGGGAAACTGAATTCAAACAAGGATAAAGAGTCAAAAGGGTACAACGAATCGTCTTCTGTCTCTAATAATTGTATGAAGTGTCAAAGCTTACGCGCTTCGCGCGGGCGGATAAAACTGAATTGAGACATTTGTCTGAATTCAGTTTTCTCCGCCCGCGCTTGTCAAGCATTAAGAGTTGAGAATGGTACAACAAGTCGTTTTCTTTCTCTAATAATTAATGAAAGGTCAAAGCTTAAGCGCCTTGCGCGGGCGGGGGTAACTGAATTCAGACAAGGATTAAGAGTCGATAATGGTACAACGAATCGTCTTCTTTCCCTAATAATTTAATGAATGTTAACCTCCTGCGCTTACAGTTTCAACATTTAAAAAGTTAAGAGTTTATATATTGGAGCAAAAGGCGTCAGCCCCCCCCCCCCTCCCCATTATGGCTGTACAATGTCCTCAAGTACTATAGTCTTTAATAAAGTTAAATACAGTAGGTCCCCTATGTCGTTCAATCGTTAGACAGAAACCACATCGATGTACATATTATTACTGTTTTAATATGGAATAGTTTGGCAAGAAAAACATAAGACAATCTAACCTGATATGCCGAAAGGAACGACGACGACCGCCATCGTAATTCCGATTAAGGCCGTGGTCGTATGAAGGTCTTCTGCGATATCGTCGATGACCACTGGCAAGCTAAGAGTAACACCCGAAAAGAAGAGGCATGTGAACAACGCCATCGACACCCGCCAAAGCGAGAAGAATCGTTTTAATCCAGACATCATCTTTCGAGGAAGACGACCGTTTCGTAGTCACGATCGACGTCAAAGTATGCGTATAGATTGGTCACTTGGGGACCAGGTTTGAAACTAGTATTGCTGGATGCAATGATGCTCCTTTCAGTTCAAACTGTTAGGCCTTGACAATGTGAGATAGTTGCCTCCTGTGGCTGGGCCTGGGTTTGGCACGGGCTATTAGGGGCTTTTCGTTTGTGTGGACGAGGACGGCGTTCACGTCCTCTAACGATGCGAATTGGCGTCAGACACCCGTCCTGTTCACTACCTTATTGCCCTTTTCGTTTTAAGTCGACACCCGTTCTCTACACGATGACGTAATGCCCCCCGCACGCGCTTGTTCAATGTCTCCTTCTTTCACTTCTTATTTTGTTCTTCGTTTATTATTACATTATACTCTCTTTATTTTCCTTATGTTATTCCTTGTTTTTCCTTCTTTCATCTTCTCTTCTATCTTTCCATTGTCTATTCTTTATCATTTTCTCTTTCTGTCTTTCCTAACGTTATTGTTGTTGTTATCATTCTATTATTTTTCTTTCTATCTTTCCGCATATTATTCTTTGTTTCTTCCTTCTATCATCTTCTCTTATGTTATTCTTTGTTTTTATCATTCTATCACTTTCTCTTTTTGTATTTCCTTATGTTATACTTTGTTTTTTCCTTCTTTCACCTTCTCTTTCTGTCTTTCCTTATATGTTATTCTTTGTTTTTTTTTCCTTCTTTCACCTTCTCTTTCTGTCTTTCCTTATGTTATTCTTTGTTTTTTCCTTTCTTCACTTTCTCTTTCTGTCTTTCCTTATGTTATTCTTTGTTTTTCCCTTATTTCACCTTCTCTTTCTGTCTTTCCTTATGTTATTCTTTGTTTTTTCCTTCTTTCACTCTCTCTTCAGTCTTTCCTTATGTTATTCTTTGTTTTTTCCCTTCTTTCACCTTCTCTTTCTGTCTTTCCCTATGTTATTTTATGTTTTTTCCTTCCTTCACTTTCTCTTTCTGTCTTTCCTTATGTTATTCTTTGTTTTTCCCTTCTTTCACCTTCTCTTTCAGTCTTTCCTTATGTTATTCTTTGTTTCTTCCTTCTTTCACCTTCTCTTTCCTTATGTTATTCTTTGTTTTTTCCTTCTTTTACCTTCTCTTTCTGTCTTTCCTTATGTTATTCTTTGTTTTTCTCTTCTTTCACCTTCTCTTTCTGTCTTTCCTTATGTTATTCTTTGTTTTTTCCTTCTTTTACCTTCTCTTTCTGTCTTTCCTTATGTTATTCTTTCTTTTTTCCTTCCTTCTCCTTATCTTTCTGTCTTTCCTTATGTTATTCTTTGTTTCTTCCTTCTTTCACATTCTCTTTCTGTCTTTCCTTATGTTATTCTTTGTTTTTTCCTTCTTTCACCTTCTCTTTCTGTCTTTCCTTATGTTATTCTTTGTTTTTTCCTTCTTTTACCTTCTCTTTCTGTCTTTCCTTATGTTATTCTTTCTTTTTTCCTTCCTTCTCCTTATCTTTCTGTCTTTCCTTATGTTATTCTTTGTTTTTCCCTTCTTTCACCTTCTCTTTCAGTCTTTCCTTATGTTATTCTTTGTTTTTTCCTTCTTTCACCTTCTCTTTCTGTCTTTCCTTATGTTATTCTTTGTTTTTTCCTTCTTTTACCTTCTCTTTCTGTCTTTCCTTATGTTATTCTTTCTTTTTTCCTTCCTTCTCCTTATCTTTCTGTCTTTCCTTATGTTATTCTTTGTTTTTCCCTTCTTTCACCTTCTCTTTCAGTCTTTCCTTATGTTATTCTTTGTTTTTTCCCTTCTTTCACCTTCTCTTTCTGTCTTTCCCTATGTTATTTTATGTTTTTTCCTTCCTTCACTTTCTCTTTTTGTCTTTCCTTATGTTATTCTTTGTTTCTTCCTTCTTTCACTCTCTCTTCAGTCTTTCCTTATGTTATTCTTTGTTTTTTCCCTTCTTTCACCTTCTCTTTCTGTCTTTCCCTATGTTATTTTATGTTTTTTCCTTCCTTCACTTTCTCTTTCTGTCTTTCCTCATGTTATTCTTTGTTTTTCCCTTCTTTCACCTTCTCTTTCTGTCTTTCCTTATATGTTATTTTTTGTTTTTTTTCCTTCTTTCACCTTCTCTTTCTGTCTTTCCTTATGTTATTCTTTGTTTTTTCCTTCCTTCACTTTCTCTTTCTGCCTTTCCTTATGTTATTCTTTGTTTTTCCCTTCTTTCACCTTCTCTTTCAGTCTTTTCTTATGTTATTCTTTGTTTTTTCCTTCTTTCACTCTATCTTCAGTCTATCCTTATGTTATTCTTTGTTTTTTCCCTTCTTTCACCTTCTCTTTCTGTCTTTCCCTATGTTATTTTATGTTTTTTCCTTCCTTCACTTTCTCTTTTTGTCTTTCCTTATGTTATTCTTTGTTTTTCCCTTCTTTCACCTTCTCTTTCTGTCTTTCCTTATGTTATTCTTTGTTTCTTCCTTCTTTCACCTTCTCTTTCTGTCTTTCCTTATGTTATTCTTTGTTTTTTCCTTCCTTCACCTTCTCTTTCTGTCTTTCCTTATGTTATTCTTTGTTTTTCCCTTCTTTCACCTTCTCTTTCTGTCTTTCCTTATGTTATTCTTTGTTTTTTCCTTCTTTCACTCTCTCTTCAGTCTTTCCTTATGTTATTCTTTGTTTTTTTCCTTCTTTCACCTTCTCTTTCTGTCTTTCCTTATGTTATTCTTTGTTTTTCTCTTCTTTCACCTTCTCTTTCTGTCTTTCCTTATGTTATTCTTTGTTTCTTCCTTCTTTCACCTTCTCTTTCTGTCTTTCCTTATGTTATTCTTTGTTTTTTCCTTCTTTTACCTTCTCTTTCTGTCTTTCCTTATGTTATTCTTTGTTTTTTTCCTTCTTTCACCTTCTCTTTCTGTCTTTCCTTATGTTATTCTTTGTTTTTTTCCTTCTTTCACCTTCTCTTTCTGTCTTTCCTTATGTTATTCTTTGTTTTTCTCTTCTTTCACCTTCTCTTTCTGTCTTTCCTTATGTTATTCTTTGTTTCTTCCTTCTTTCACCTTCTCTTTCTGTCTTTCCTTATGTTATTCTTTGTTTTTTCCTTCTTTTACCTTCTCTTTCTGTCTTTCCTTATGTTATTCTTTGTTTTTTTCCTTCTTTCACCTTCTCTTTCTGTCTTTCCTTATGTTATTCTTTGTTTTTTTCCTTCTTTCACCTTCTCTTTCTGTCTTTCCTTATGTTATTCTTTGTTTTTTCCTTCTTTTACCTTCTCTTTCTGTCTTTCCTTATGTTATTCTTTCTTTTTTCCTTCCTTCTCCTTATCTTTCTGTCTTTCCTTATGTTATTCTTTGTTTCTTCCTTCTTTCACATTCTCTTTCTGTCTTTCCTTATGTTATTCTTTGTTTCCTTCCTTCTATCACTTTCTCTTTCTGTTTTTACTTTCTGATTTACGCTGCGATGTAGCAAGATGACGTCATTCTGACGACGGGTCACTAGTTTTCTGACGAACCTCAAATCATCGATGAACGGGTTCGCAAATGTGGCCTGACGACGCCAGACGACCCGACGCATGCGCAGATCGCCGAAATGACGTCCCATATTTGACGTCGACTATGTCGACGTGACAAACGAAAACCCCCTAATGTTAAGTGTGCACTCGGGCCTCTCTTGCAATGGCTTGAGTGCACGCTGGAGTGCATGCTGGACAATGGCCTTGGGCTTGGGTTCGGTTGCAAGAGGTGACAGCTTTCACATTACTGGAGAGGACATTACTGCAGACACTATGAACATGACGGACAAAGAAAGAGGACAAAATATATAGTTCCTCATTCTACCCTCAACAATTTCTGTGGTAACATCCCTTCACTGCTATTATGTAAAAATGTGTAGAACAGTTGAATATGCATGTGCCACCTGTTCTACACATTTTTACATAATAGCAGTGAAGGGATGTTCCTTTTTCTACCACAGCAATTGTTGAAGGTACTAGAATGAGGAACTGTATATTTTGTCCTCTTTCTTTGTCCATCATGTTCATAGTGAGAGAAGTCACAAGTGGTGCACGTGCATACTGGGCAATTAAGTTACATGTGAGTTCATCATTTGATTATTCTTATAAAATGTTACATTTATTTATTGTTATATGTACACGTATCCTACTTATATGCATGTTGAACAATTATTGATGTCTCTATGGATATTGGCGGAATTTGAGTGTGTAATGGGTTCTTGCAAAGCAATCCTTTTTATAGTATTTGATTGGCGTATGTGCATGTACACGAAGTGAAATCCTAAACTCGCACTTGTTAATTTTAGTTGGTGGTACGAAGTTTTACGATTTTTCACAGATTAATGATTAATGGTCTATATAACTGAATTTTATTTATTCATACCTCTGAATTTTGCTGTATGATGTTAATTGTAATATATTACGTTTTATCCCTCATAGGACCACACAGACTGTATTGTACAAGGGCGTACGTTGAAGACAAGCCTTTTTTCTGTATTGTGGGCGACGAGTGTTATTGGATTTTATTGTATTAAAGAGATATTGTTTGCATTATGTATTGAATGAATCTGTTGTTGCTTTCAACTGTAATTTAGGTTTTGCTTAAGTGATGTAAGGCATTATATATGTGAAATGAAAAGTTAACTGTCCTTCAGCCGTAATATTAAACATGATATATTATTTAATTTAACCTATTCATTGAAGTCATGAAAATAATAGTGATGATTATTTAGTTGATACAATATTTTGAAGCTTGTATACAATGAGCTTATTCACCGAACACCTTCTTTGTTGATGATACAGATCATGAAGTATATAATTATGTAATTGGTTATTTGAATATTATGATGTTTTTAATTTACATTTGTTTTTACTCTTGTGCTTCTACAGGGGCTGTTTTGTTGCCTTCAGAATAAATTAACCTTCCATCAACTGCAAAGCGTCTAAGAGTGAATTTATTGCCCTTTCTTTCATTAACAATGTCTCAGTTTGGAAATGATCACAGCTTTGAAACCATTTGATCCTCTCAATACATGGAGTTTTGATACACTGAGAATTAGGGGCAATGAACAGGTGCTCCAATATTGACAAGAGGTATAACCTTTACCTTTACCGCAAATACTGGAAGAATGCTGTGACAGCAGTCGAGCTTCCAGGTCTATCTTCTTGGTCTATCTTCTTGTAATCATTCTCTTTAATAATAATTCATTCTCATTATATACAAGGGAGGCAGAGGGGCAAGAGGTTGCATCTTGACTGGACAATGAACCATGTACAATGTCCCAGGAGCAAAGAAATTAAAGAAATCAGTTCGAGTATAGAGAGATATTGGTATTGGTATTGGTATTGGTATTGATATTGGTAGACTGGTTCCTTTATCTCTCTCAACGTTTGAATAGATCAATGTTTCATTGGTGTCGCATTTAGGGGAGGGGGGGGGGTGACTATATTTATATTGTACGCCAGTTATCGACATGAACCGGCTGACCTTCTTCCAATCCAAGGCCAGGTCCAGGTTATGGCATGTCTAAAATCATTGCTATTGTTATATCCTTATCTTTTGTAACGTTGTTAATGAACATTATGTGCGCAATCTTTGTATCATGGTTGGTAATCACTATGTTTACTGCTGTTAGTGCTATGAATATAAATGTTATTGTTATCTGACTAGTGTTCTGTAAAAGCGCTTAATATAGGAAACAATATTATTATTATTGAGACACTAAATGAATACAGCTTCATTTCAAATTATGAAGCTCCTTAATCAAAATCTATTCAAATATTACCGTAGCTGACGGACTGGAAATAAGGCTCACTGAAAATATGAAATAAGAAAATCCCCGGAGAAGGAAATTTAGACGGCTACATAAGGCCTACAAAAAGGTGTTGTATTGCCCTTTTGTAACCGTTTTAAAAAGAAAAAACTAAGAAATATCAGCCCAAAGAGGGAGTAAACAAAAAAAATCCGTCTGTACCCCATCCACGTTCATTTCAAGTTCAGATCGGGTAAATTTGCTATTTTCCAGGAAGTCCAAGCCACTCCGTAGTCAGTTTAAACCCGTTATTAACTAGTTCTACCTCGTTCCAAATACGACCAAACCCATTCTAACTAGTTTGGAGACAGTTCAGGTCGTCTTCATCTCGTTCTTAGTGCGTTTGAACGCGCTCCTAGAGCGTGTGCAACCACGTCCTGGCCCAAGGGTTATACAACCCCAGCGCGTTCTTGCCATTCCTTATTCCCGTTCAACTTCAACGCTTCAAGATCTGCAGATCAAGACATTCAAGTGAAGCCCCCATCACACCAAACTAGTTCTCACTATGTTCTTTAAAATGTTGCCGAACGGGCTCAAACTGAGTGGGAACGGAGTTGAACGTAGTATAGCAACTGTTTACGGGCTCAAACTGAGTGGGAACGGAGTTGAACAGTATAGCAACTGTTTACGGGCTCAAACTGAGTGGGAACGGAGTTGAACAGTATAGCAACTGTTTACGATCTGTTTAAGAACTTCATGGACGGGCTCGGACTGGCTTGGACGGGAAGGGTGCTCTAGAACTTTGAGCCTGTTCAAAATTGTCCCCGTCCTGCAATTAGACGGATTGACAACGTACTTCAAACGAGATGGACGTACTATGAACGGAATTGCCGTACTTCGGTCCTACTAGGAACGTGTTACAACGTGACGTGGTCGAGCATTAATTAGCAGTACGACGAATTGAACTGTCACTGAACGGCATGGTCGGGTAACACACTAGTTAGAACAAGTTGCGAACTAGATAGAATGGTCTGGACGTACTGAGAACGAGGTAGAACTAGTTAAGAACTGGTAAAAACAGATAAAGAACGGGCTTGGACGGCTAGGAAATGGCAAATTCACCCGATCTGAACTTTATATGAACTGACTGTGGACGGGGGTACAGGCGAGATGGACGTATTGAGGACTGTTTATGAAGGATCTAGGGTCGTACTATAGACATTATTTACACATTCTACCCAGACCATAACCCTCTTTTACGATGTTCTAGGCCATTTCCAGAACGTAGTGAGAACTAATTTCGTGTGATGGGGACTTATACTGCTGCTAATTGATGCTCGACCACGGCACGTTGTAACACGTTTCAAGTAGGATCGAAGTACGGCAATCAGTCCGTTTGTAGTACGTCCTCCTCGTTTTAAGTACGTTGTCACTCCGTCAAATTGCAGGACGGGGACTATTTTGAACAGGCTCAAAGTTCTAGACCACTCTCCCGTATAGCCAGTCCGGCCCCGTCCATGAAGTTTTTAAACAGATCGTAAACAGTTGCTATACTACGTTCAACTCCGTTCGCACACAGTTTTAGCCCGTTTAGCAACATTTCCAGTACGTAGTGAGAACTAGTTCGGTGTGATGGGGGCTTAAACAAACTGTTTCCACCTAGAGATAAGCATTATCATCATAAGTCCGTGCTGGGAAGAAATATTGCTTCCTAAATGTCGCTGGATTGAATTGCAAATCAACAATGAAAACAATTTTTCAAGGAAAATGGCAGACCACTGAACCGCATCAATTTCAAATTCACATCATCATAAAGATGTGTTTTCTTACGGAATTGATAAAATATTTAGACCTTATGCAATGATAAAGACACGATAACATAATTTTGTTAAGCAGTGGTGGGGTCCATTATTGAGGGGGCACTCAGGAGGGGGAGGGGGGCACAGGACTTAATGAGGATGAAATATAAAGACGGCACAATCATAAAAAAGGAACAAAAAATGATTTCAACTTGTTTTCATTCTTTTTATTTGATAAGCCATAAAAGCTGCACCCCCTACAGGCTTTTGTTACCGATTTTTTTTCTTCTTCATTGGGCCACTTTAATTGTGAGGTTTACCCCCTCCCCCTTCTTTCTATCTCTCTCTTTCTCTTTATCTCTTTCTCTCTCTCCCTCTCTCTATCTCTCTTTCTCTCTATCTCTCCATCTCTCTATCTCTCTATCTTTCTCTCTATCCATCTCTTGCTCTCTTTATTTATACAATGCGTCCCAGAAAAAACGAAACCGAGAATTATCGATGTTTTATCATAACTTAATCACGATTATAAATAATAAATGACACGTATTTGGAAAGCTTAGATCCTCCTCTTCTCATATGATTCATATCTCATGCATGAGTGATTACAAGCAATTTGGAGAGAGGGAACCAAAAAGTCATTTGGCGGGCGGTATCTGAATTTTAAAAGGAAAATCACATTTCTAGAAAGTTCAATTTCTGCCCTTTCATGTGGGGTTGAGAAGAAGATGAGGAAAGAGAAATGCGCATTAGAAAGGAGATAAGCATGAGAAGGCACAATATAATATATCAAATTACATTTTGAGTCAGCGAAAAGAGAATGATCTTGTACTCAACAAACACAACTACAAAACAACAACAACAATATATACTTCAATGAGGTTTATGTGATTGTAATAAAAACAATTTCATTTTTTGTTGTTAAAAGTATTAATCGATGAAGCATTTTTATTTCATTACTTCATATACAAATATTTTTGGGCTAAGCCTAGAGGGTCCGCAAGAGAGGTAAATGAAAATTGTCTGAATGTCTTGTTGGGTAATTATGAACTGAGCTATTTCTAACAAACTTTTCTTGAAAAACAGATGACAAATTTTGGCAGCATACTATTTATATAATTATACATAAATTGACCTAGTTGGACAAAATATAAGTCTTTTACCGACATTTACTAGCTACACAAAGCAGAATCGTGATATACAATTTAATTTTCAGCATTATATACAGCAGTCTAAAAGCGAGAAGACAAAGGAGTTCTTGACAGATTCATTGGCCAGCTGTGGAAAGGAAAGTGGAAATATTTCAGATTGTCCTGCGGAAATATGTTGAATATAATGTCTAAATATAGAGGCAGAAATCTTGATCTTAATCGATACAAAGTCCAGCTTTTAGGAGGTGACCAGATTTCTTTCGGAGACATTATTATCACATTACATATTTTGAATATGTCACTATTGGGGAAGAATAAGTCTTGTTATGTGGATGAAGTGCTAATTTAGTACCTGTAAAGCGCTAAGTGATAGTATTTCGTATGAAGCGCTATATAAATCCATATTTGTATACATTTTTGTAAGGCCATTGATTAGGAGGAGGGTCACTGGAAGAAGTCCTTCAATTATCCTTTTACGTCACATATCACTCTTTCCCTCTCCTTCTCATTTTCTTTTCTTTATATTCTTTTGTTCATTATTTAATTGGGGATATGTGCCCCTCTCCCCTCCATGCCCCCTCCACCTACACAACTGCTATAAATGTTGTCGCAAATTTCACTTTATGACTGAACAACTTTCGTTCAATCATTAATGAATAATTAGAGTAGACATAGATAGATATAATTTGACGATTGCTACTGAAACAGATAAAGACGATTATAAGCAATAACACAATACTTGTTTTAATTTACAAAAACACTACATCAGTTATAATTTGAATGGTGCGTTCTTAATAAGTTGTATCATATAATATATAGGGTTAATGTCCTGCAAAACTGTATTTTCTCTCTAAAGGCTGAATCAGCCAGAAATTCTAGATTGCTTTGTTGGACACCGCTTCCCGCTTCTTGAGTACAAGGATGATAACGCTGAGGGCAACAGCCAGTGATGTGAAGACTGCAGCCAGAACGAACATGAGCATAAAGCTACCAGTCAAGTAACCTGCAGAGAAATAAAGGTTTATAAAGGAATTATCGGACGAACCAACAATACTATATTTGAAAGATTCTCGAATTTTTATGAATGTTGATAATAGCTTCTAGTGTAACAACAGCCATTAAAGGAGAGACGGAGGCACCTGTCCTTCAAAGCGAATGAAAAGAGAGAAGGAAAAAAGACACAGAGAGAGGGAGAGAGGGGGGGGCAAGAGGGAAAGCAAAAAAGATGGGGATAGCACTATAAAAATATGACATAATCATCTCAAACATCCTCCCCTATACTCGATGGCCTCAACGGTTCTCACGATGCTTTCGCCCAAGTCGTAAGACCGAAGGTTCCTCCCCTTTGACACCACGTACAGCCCCTGTATCATGTTGAACCCACGATATACTATTGCTTCTTAGCATAGTCCTACCAAATCCACCCTTAGAAAACTATTAGACGTACGCGAGATTTAAAATACATGTGTAAACAACATCGTCACTACAAAGGCATAACAAAATCTACCAGAAGAAGACAAATGAAATTAATAATATTGTCGATCGGAGAAAGGACTTACCTAATACAAAATTGCCGAAGAAGCCACCGAAACCCTCGACGAATAGTAGCCATCCTAACGAGATCGACGTCGCACTGTCATCGATCACCCTCTGCATGACGATGTTGAGTGAGATGATAGCCCCAGCGGACACTCCGAACGCCAGTGATGCCAAGATGGCGACCACGTAAACCCTCATCAGGAGTCCGAGGACCAAAGAGGCTGATGCCATCAGTATCTGCGCGCCTATGAAGAGATGCACGACTTTCACGTAACCTTTCGTCACAAGAATGCCATTGAAGAAACGACCAACAGCCTGAGACACCCCGAAGGCGGAGAGAAGTGTGGCTGCCTGCATGGGAGAGAGTCCTCCATGAGTCCCAGCAGGGGCCATGAAGATGGAACCAGTCACGTAGGTTGCTGCCAGGAAAAATATGGTGACAAGGAGTGCCCCATGACAAATTTTAGTGGTCGTCGTGAGGGGTTTGGCGCTAAACTTGAAAAGATTGGATATTCTAAATGTAGATTTAACAACCCTTGCACACTCGAGGCTATGATATTTGTCATCCTTTCGCATATCATTCACACCAGATCGACTACAATTAGAAACATGGTCTATTCCGAGGGATGTAGATCGGGGACGTTCTTTTTCATCCGTGATAGAGACTCCAGAATGGATGTCGCCATCTGTAATAAAAGTTGCAAGACTTTGAATCTCCTCCTTATTTTCGTCGATATCTTCATCCGAATCACCATGTTGCTCTTGACCATCACATGGGACTGTAATGCCCAGTGGTGCTTGCGGATAACAACTTTGGTTGTTCAGCGATCCACTACAGTCTTTGCCAACTCCTGTAGAACTTCCTTGGTCGTGTGATTCTGGAAACTCCAGAACGGTAGCAGTAGGTTGATGGTCAGACGGGGATGGTCGAAGCAGTAGCTTGTTAGTGCCATTGTCAACATCACCTTCATCGCCGTCGTGGTCATTGACCTTGCATGCTTTGATGCCATCATCACCGACCACGGGCCCTCGCTTTCTGACGACATCAGGTTTCATTAGTGCGCCAATGACGACAGTGTTGAGCGATATGGCCGACCCAATGACTAAAGCCCCTCTCCATCCGTAGGCAGAAACAAGGGCCCGGAATACTGGGGAGAACACAAACACCGACATCGGGATGCCAGTTATTGCAGCTCCATTAGCTAGGGCGTAGTGACGGTCAGAGAAGTGATGTCGAATGGTAGCTGTAGATGCTGTGTAGATAGCACTCACTCCAATCCCTAAACATCGCATAAACGTAAAATCAAAAAGTAGATGAACACAATAATTAATAGCAATCCTTCTTGTCCTTGATGACGCCAAAGAGAGTATTCGCTAAATTTCTTCATTTCCTTAATCAGTTGATTTACGTTGATACAAACACAGTCGAAATCAGGCCCGTTGATACAAAACGTCCTTTTGTAGACACAGGCGCGGATCCAGAAGGGGGCCGGGGGGCCCGGGGGGCCCGGGCCCCCCCCCCTGGGGGAAAAAAAAGGAAAAAAAAAAAAAAAAAAAAGAAGGAAAAAAAAAAGGAGGAAGAAAAAGGAGGAAAAAAAAAAGGGGAAAAAAGAAGGAAAAAAAAAAGGGGAAAAAAGGGGGGAAAAGAGAGAGAGAGAGAGAAGGAAAAGAAGGGAAAGAGGAGAGAAAGGGAAAGAAAGAAGAGGAAGGAGAAAAGAAAAGAGGGAAGAAGTGATCGGGGGGGGGTGAAAGAGCCTCGCCTCCCCCACTCCCCCAATCAAAAAAATAAGAGAGAAGGAAGGAAATAGAAAGAAGGGGGTATCAGTTGCAATTTTTCCGCCAACAAGTTGTGGATCGGGGTGGGGGTGGGGCAAAATGCCCTTGCCTCCCCCCGCCCCGCTAAAAAAAAGAGAGAAAGAAGGAAAAGGAAAAAAGGAGAGCTAAAGGGACCGAAAAAAAGGTGAAAAGAAGGGGAAATAGATCATTTGCAGTTAATCCCGCCAACAACGTGTGGAGGAGGGTGGGGGCCGAAATAACCTTGCCCCCCCCCCCCCCATCAAACCTAAAAGAGAGAGAAGGAAGGGAAGGGAAAGGGAAAGAGGAGAGAAAGGGAAAGACAAAAAGAGAAAGAAGAAAGGTAGGGGAGATCAGTTGCGATTTTTTCGCCAACAAAGTGTAGATCGGGGGGGGGGGGCGGGGCACTGGCGTATTGATCGGGGAGGGGGCTAGGGGGAAATAAAATGTAAAAGTTGTTTATTTCTAATTCCATAACGGTGGTTTACACATAATGCTGATATGACATAATTTCCCGAGATTTTTCCTCATTCTTTAGTAAATTATACTTTTTTATGCGTTTGTAAATTAACAGCCAGGCAAGAAATATGCTTCTTGAGATGCCTACATTTCAGGGCCCACGGAACGGCGGGGATTGGGAGCCTCCAGCCCCCCCCCCCCTCCAATTTGTTTTGGAAAAGCATTTTAAAGAGAAATAGAAAGAAAGAGAGCAAGAAAGAAAGAATAGTTAACTACCAGTGTCACGACAAAATAAGGTATCAAAAATTGCTCATCTGAACGTAATTAAACGCCTAAAAACCCTGAGCTTCCGGAGGCTCTGCCCCCGGGACCCAACCAAGGGCCCTTGGGCAGGCCCCTTGATACTCATCTGACCGCAATTTAGTGCCTAAAACCCTTGATCTTCTGGGGGCTCCGCCCGCTGGACCTCACGCCAATCAGTGTCCGGCCAGTGTCACAAATAAAGTATAAAAATATGTTCATCCGACCGTAATCAAATGCCTAAACCCCTGAGCTTCCGGGGACTCTGCCCCCTGGACCCCACTGGATGCTAATCTGACGGTAATGTAATGCTTAAAACCCCTGGGCTTCTGGGGGCTCCGCTCGCTGGACCTCACGCCAATCAGTGTCCTGCCAGTGTCACAAATAAGGTATAAAAATATATTCATCTGACCGTAATCAAATGCCTGAAACCCCTGAGATTCAGGGGTTTCCGCACCCTCGACTCCACCAGGGGCCCTGAGGCGGGCCCCTAAATGCTTATCTGACCGTAATTTGCCTTCAACCCATGAGTTCCCGGGGGCGGACAAGGTATCAAAAGATGTTCATCTGACCGCAGGCGCGTAGCCAGGGGGGCAGAATCATCTTCTTTCTCTAATGATTTAATGAAACGTAAAAGCTTCCGCGCTTTGCGCGGGAGGGGGAAAACTGTATTCAGACGAGGATTATTTTCGAGAACAATAAAACGAATCGTCTTGTTTCTCTAATGATTTAATGAAACGTAAAAGCTTCCGCGCTTTGCGCGGGAGGGGGAAAACTGTATTCAGACGAGGATTATTTTCGAGAACAATAAAACGAATCGTCTTGTTTCTCTAATGATTTAATGAAACGTAAAAGCTTCCGCGCTTTGCGCGGGAGGGAGAGGGGGAAACTGAATTCAGCAAGGATTAAGAGTCGAACGGTACAACGTATCTTCTTCTTTCTCTAATGATAAACGTAAAAGCTTCCGAGCTTTGCGCGGGAGGGGGGGATGAATTTATACGAGGATTAAGAGTAAAAAACGGTACAACGAATCGTCTTGTTTCTCTAATAATTAAATTAAATGTCAAAGCTTCCGCGCTTCGCGCAGGAGGTGGGGTAACTGAATTTAGACAAGGATTAAGAGTCGAGAACGGTACAACGAATCGTCTACCTTCTCTAATGATTTAATGAAACGTAAAAGCTTCCGCGCTTCGCGCGCGCGGATGGGGGGGGGGGAATGAATTCAGACGAGGATTAAGAGTCGAGAACGGTACAACGATTCGTCTTCTTTCTCAAATGATTTAATGAAACATAAAAGCTTCCGCGCTTCGCGCGGGAGGGGGAAAACTGTATTCAGACAAGCAGGCAAGTACGCAGGGGGGGGGGGGATTTTTGTGTATTTTGGAGCAAACCCCCACCCCCCTTTTTTTTTTTCTTTTTTTTTTTTTTTTCTTAATTAAAAAAAAAATTAATTAAAAAAATAATTTAAAAAAAAAAGCCAATGGCTGACCTAAAAAAGGTGAGCTCACCCCCCCCCCCCAACGGAACAAAATGTCAAATTTTCAAATGTTGAGACCAAAAAAAAAAAAGTGTCCTCTTACCCCCCCCCCCCCCCCCCCCCCCCCCCCCCCCGCTTATTTCGCGGCTGGCTTAGTCGTTGCGATTTTTTGTGGGATCAAAAAAAAAAAGTGGCCCCCCCCCCCCTCTAAGAAATCCTGGATCCGCGCCTGTGTAGACATAGCTACTACGTTGAAGGCCCTATCTCACTGAGCGGCGAATGCTTTATACGAACGTTGCGAATTCGGATTCGCCAACTTTTCTGACAAATGTTGGCGAAAATCAGCGACTTTTAGTGACGTTTAACGACAATTAGCAACATTTGAACGAATATTTCCGAAATCGTTTGCGAAAGGCAGTTGGCGACTATAGCGAATGCAAGCAAAATGTTAGCGACAGTTTTTTGCAAAGACTAGCAACTATTTGCCAATCCTTTGCCACTGTTTGTGAACGTTTAAGACCTTTTGCTAACTACTGGTACTCAATGGCAGGCGCGGATCCAGGATTTCTTAGGGGGGAGGGGGCCCAAATTTGAAATTAAGTGTGCTGAAATTTGAAAATCGCGCCGGCCGTCGATAATTCACTCGGGGGGGGGGGGGGGGGTGCCCTAGTGAGCACTATTTTTTTTTGGGGGGGGGCACTCAAAAATTTGAAAAATCGCACCCCCCCACCCCCCCACCCCCCCCCCCCCCTTGAGCGCCGGGGGGGGGAGCCTTCTCCAAAAAAGGTAAAATTAACGTGTTTGTACACGTGTTTTCTCTCAGGGGGACCGCCCCCCCCCCCTGGATCCGACACTGCTCAATGGAACGATTTTATAAAGGAACCATATGGTAACGTGGTCGCTAGCATTGGCGAAACAAAGAGAAATGACCAAAAAAAAGCAAAGAGCGACACCGTCTTACAACCGTTTGCAAAGGCTTACAACTGTTTTACAAACGCTTGCGACTGTTTTGCAAACGCCTGGATCTGTTTGCGGAAAATAAATACAAGAAAAATGTTTGCGATTTGTCTTGCAACCTTTTACGAACCCTGGCGAAAGCCAAATTCGCTACGTTCGCAAGCATGCGCCGCTCAGTGAACTAGGGCGACTGGTGCGGTCATTTTTGCGCCAAGTGAAATTGACAACTTAAGGGCCTATCTCACTGAGCAGCGAATGCTTGCGAACGTTGCGAATTTGGATTCGCCAACTTTTCTGACGAATGTTGGCGAAAATCAGCGACATTGAGTGACGTTTAGCGACAATTAGCAACATTTTTGAGCGAATGTCTCCGAAAGTGTTTGCGAAAGGCAGTTGGCGACTATTAGCGACTGTAAACAAATGTTAGCGACAACTTTTGCGAAGATTAGCAACTATTTGCCAATCCTTTGCCACTATTTGTGAACGTTTGAGACCTTTTGCTAACTATACTGGTACTCAATGGGTCGATTTTTATAAAGGAACCATATGGTAACCTGGTCGCTAGCTTTGGCGAAACACAGAGAACTGACGAAAACAAAGAACAAAACCGTTTAACAGCCGTTTGCAAAGGCTTGCGACTGTTTTGCAAACGCTAACGACTGTTTTGCAAACGCCTGCAACTGTTTGCGGACAAATAAATTCGCAAAGAAATTTTGAACATTTTTTTGCGACAAGAAAAACTGTTTACAACAAAGAAAACTGTTTGCGATCTTTCTTGCAACCTTTTACAACATTTTACAAACTCTGGCGAAACCCCAAATTCGCTACGTTCGCAAGCATTCGTCGCTCAGTGAGATAGGCCCTTTAAGATACTTATCTCCAATGAGTGAAAATATGATTTTATTTCGCGGTCTTTGACTTGTCATGTTAGAAAATGCAAAGTGAACCATGTAAACATTGCCTGAAAATTACTGGCGCGTGCACTAGTTTTTTCATTATAGACCTTGATTAGTCCAAGTAACATTAACGCAGCGAACTGACGCTTCGTGTGCAACGAACAAAAATAAGCCCGGACCAATTTAAACATTATGGCCTCCTCTCCCCTTTTTATATACCTATTGTTCTCTCTCTCTCTCTCTCTCTCTCACACCCTCTGTGTGTGTAATTCAGCCAATTTGTTGTTGTTTTACCTCCAAGCAAACTGTATCCAACCCAAACGAAGGCAATATGTCGTGCGAACGCCATGAGGAATATCCCTGAAGATTGGAGAACACCACCTATCATGATCACCACACGACATCCTACAATGTTGAGGGCGTATGATACCAGAGGACCTGCATTATGATCGAGAGAGGATAAAAATATGACATATGAGATATAAGATTAGTCAAATTTTTGACTTACTTTTGGTGTTCCAAAAAGGTTTATATCTGGTTTAACTTTGTTGTTGTTTTTGATATTTTCCATATAAAATACAATACAGTTTCCCACCCAACACTGATTTCTGAACGGTGTTTATAATATAGCATTATTTTGTCAACGTACAACAATCAGTGGTGGACCGCAGGGGCGGATCCAGGGGCCCAAAATAGGTTAAATAGGTTTTTATCAAAGGGGGGGGGGTGTTGAGAAGGAAAAATTGAGCTACAACCGCCCCAAGCCCCCTAGATCAACCCCTGTATTTGAGCAAAATGCACCAGTCCCCCCCCCCCCCCGTGTCCGTACAATGTCCTCAAATACTATATACTCAAGCTATATAGGTCCCCTATATATCATTGTTGGAAAGAAGACGTCACATGGATGTTCATAATTGCTGTTTTATCATGGAACAGTTTGGAACAAAAAAATAATACAATCTAACCTGTGATACCGAAAGGAACGACGTAGACCGCCATCGTAATTCCGATTAAGGCCGTGGTCGTATGAAGCTCTTCTGCGATATCGTCGATGATCACCGGCAAGCCGGTATGAACACCCGCAAAGAAGAGGCATGTGAGCAAGGCCATCGACAACCGCCATTGCGAAAAGAAACGTTTTAAACCCGACATCATCGTTCGAGGAAAAGGAACGTGTCGTAGTCGACGTCGACGTCAAAGTAGGCCGATCGATTAGGAAAGTTGGATACCAGGTGGGAATACTAGAATTGCTGGATGCAATGATGCTCCTTTCAGTTAAAAACGGTTAGGTCGACCTTCAGAATGCTTGAAAATGATCACAACTTTGAAATTATAATTTCGATCTTCTCTATTCATCGAGATTTGATGTCACGCATTGAAATCGTTGAGCTCACTTTCCAATAATGACAAGAGAGATTAATAGACTGGTAGATTTAAATAAGGCTCACTGAAAATAATTATGAAATAAGAAAATTCCAGGAGAAATTAATTGAGACGGCCACATAATAACACTATTGCGAACACTAACACGATGCACCACAGACTACAATATGGCGTAACTTACAATAACGACCGATACAAATCAGCAAATGGCTTCAGAATAATGAAATGTTGTTGCTCTCTATGCCTCCATTAAATTCACTGAACCGAACAAACACCGATAGAAAAATATTTGTAGGCCCATGTCATATTGAGTTTACCACATTGAAATAGGGATATTGCATGCAGTTGAAACCGCTCTATCAGGCTACTTTTCTAACGCTATTATTTGTGGACAAAGACTGTTTCCACCTAGATAAGCATTATTATCATAAGTCCTTGCTTGTAAGAAATATTGCTTCCTAAATGTCGCTGGATCGCTTTGCAAATCAACAATGATTTTTTTTTCTTCAAGGAACATAACAGACCACTCATGAGCATGATGTAAAATTCGCATTATCATAAAGATATGTTTTCATACGGAAATGATAACATATTTAGACCTTATCTAATGATAAAGAAACGATAGAATTTGTGTTAATGCTTCCAAATACCCAGGTACTTATGCCTATAGGTCACATTTGCCGCGTCGGCCGTGGGGTGTAAAATATCTAGTTCAGTTCAGTTCGTTTTATTATTATTATTATTACTACGGCCAATAGCAATTATAGGGCCGCCGCAGCATTGCCACGGTCACATATGGTAGCAGTCACATAATATGTTAGGATAGCCGCAGGGGTATTTTGAATTTGTGGAGACAGAAAACCTGCTGCGGCCGTACATATTTTGACAAATACCAAGATAGACGCAAGGTAGTCGCAAGGCCGTCGTACCCGACGAACGGTCGCGGTGAAACCACTCTACGACAGGGCTACGGACGGTCTTGAAAAAAAGTTATAACTCTGCGCTATGACTCCACGGCGACCCGTACGGCCTGTAAAGGGATATGCTCTAGGATGACCCTGAGACCAGCGCAAATCCTCTGCGGCCGCCGCAGGTATCTCTCGATTTCGGGGACCTACGGCATTACCCGACATTTCGTGAATATTAAAAGGGCACGTTTTCACAACAGGTGATAACGTGACCACCCAACCCGACGCGATGACCCGAGGATTCGAAGCAAGCCCATTCGTAGCTCATGAAGTAAACATGAATCCCACGACAATCCAGATGGCAATGCAGAATATGTAGGAGCGTTTAGTGGTGTGTAAGTTCTTTCATTTGTATACTAAATCTGAGCCGAAAATGTTCTGTTCCATTATTGAAGTAATACCATATAAAAATGAATAGCATTTTGCATTTCAGAACATCGATCCAATGGGCACATCAGGGATGTTAATATTGCCCAAATTAATGTTCCAAACCAAATCCCAGGATTTTTTATTGCCCTTTTTTCGGTGGGTTTATTTTCGAGGATCGCGTGATCAGTGGCACAGTGGGAGGACTAAGATGATTGAAGAATATTAAAAAAAAACTATATAAACACGGACATAATTTGGACTACTTCACAAGAGCCCCGGTGTAGTAGTGTTGTTGTGTTTATATTATACCCAATATCCTTACATCACTGTAGTCCAAAGTACAACTTTGGTAAAGATTATTCTGTAGAAATCAGCAAAGAGCAATCTTTATATATATACATTTTGGACAAATACTATACCATTAGAATTTTGAAGTATTTTGTGTATTATAGTACTAACAATTCTTATCGTACACGACACTCATCCGACCTCCATTAATATTAATGGAGGTCGGATGAATGTCGTGTTTGGGTGTATACATTAGTTTAAGATGACCAGTTCATGAACAAAAGGAATCAAAAACTTACTTCACCTGCGTACACCCATATGCACCAAGGCTTATGCACACACTTGCAATTTTCTTTTTCTTTTCTTTTCTTTCAACTTTTATTTAAATACTTTCTGAAGTTTTTTTAATTTATAGGTGACAGTCCATTCTCCAATACATACTCCTATAACAGTGTCATTTGCCCCCCTCCCCTTTTCAACTGATATCGACTCAAGCATTCATGCTTATGAAAGTTTGCCTTTGCATTCAATTTGATTCTTTGGTTTACCTCCATATTTTCAAGTTTTCAATCATATCTTTGTATTTTTTTTCAGTTGTCACATTTTATGTAAATCGATACTATTATTGTCATTTGAATATTTACTACTACCCAAGAGCACAGAAACAGAATTCCAATATTTAGTTCTCTCAGGCGCGTACGCAGAGGGGGGGGGGGGGGGGGGCCCTCTTCAATTTTTGTTTGTTAGTGAAAAAATGGCTAAAGACCCCTCCCCCCCCCCCCAAAAAAAAAAAAAAAAAAACCCCGAAAACCACCGAAAGTATTTTATTGCCTTCTAATTTAAAAAAAATGTTCCGTCTTCCTGAGATCATCTCATCGTATTAATATGACTGTATAACTTTCCGAAATAAACATTTCCATGTAGGTGGACAGCCCTACAAATGAATAAAGAACCTCTACCCAAAATATTTAAACGTAAGTATGGAAATTTTCATATTTTTTCTTCAATAAACATGTAGTTATTGATAACTTATTAATTTCAACATTTATAGAAAATTGACTACTGCTCATTACAAAGTAAATATCAGGTATCAAAGAATTCATCTTACTAATTTCATAGATAAAGGACATTAACGAGTAATTGTGCACGTATTTCCGGATAAAGTGGTCTTACTTAAAAATGTTGAGTCTAATGATTCAGCAGGTGTATTAATCTCCCGGAACAATTAACAGAATGTGTATATCATTATTGCAATTGCGGATTTTAATATGTTTAATTGTTATATTGGAGAACTCTAATAAGATTTTGTTGCTCTGAAAACTATAGTTTCACAAAAATAAGAACCTAAAACATGTACAAATAAAGAAATGAAAAGAGGGTTTCAAAGTTCTGTGTTCCGCTAAAGGCCTGGTCTGACTTTACCGATTTCCGCAACAATATAATAGTTGGACACTGTTTCAATTGTTTCATTTTCAACATGATTATGATACATTATCGTTTCTTCGGCGAGATATACGTTCGTTCAAGTAGTATAAGTAATAGATAATAATTAATTTTCCGTTGGGGTAATTGTCCACGGGGTGTAATTTTCAGGGGGTGATTGTCCAGGGGGTAATTGTCTTATAGAACTAATGAAAGGCAGAAACATATTAAAGGTCTTATTCATTCTTTTATTATGGAATTGTGCTTAAAATTCTATCAGGATTAGCGACTTCATTTAAATAAATCTAATCGGTCGTAATGCGACCTAACACATCTTGACATTTAATATTATTATTAGTATCATTATTTATTCGGCTTTTTAACATACAAAAGAAAATCAGCAAGATAGTTCAAAATAAAGAAAGTGTATAATGGATGTGGTCCGTACATGCACAGGTTGCCTGGGTAATGGTAAAGTAAAACTCTTTACTTATAACATTGTACAGTACTATTATGGTATAACATTGTACAGTACTATCATGGTCTAACATTGTACAGTATTATCATGGTATAACATTGTACAGTACTATTATGGTATAACATTGTACAGTACTATCATGGTCTAACATTGTACAGTACTATCATGGTATAACATTGTACAGTACTATCATGGTATAACATTGTACAGTACTATCATGGTATAACATTGTACAGTACTATCATGGTATAACATTGTACATGCAGTACTATAATTGTATAACATTGTAGAGTACTATCATAGTATCACATTGTACAGTACTATCATGGTATAACATTGTACAGTGCTATTATGGTATAACATTGTACAGTACTATCATGGTATAACATTGTACAGTACTATCATGGTATAACATTGTACAGTACTATCATGGTATAACAATCTACATGCAGTACTATCATGGTATAACATTGTACAGTACTATCATGGTATAACATTGTACAGGATTATCATATGGTATAACATTGTACAGTACTATCATGGTATAACATTGTACAGGATTATCATATGGTATAACATTGTACAGTACTATCATGGTATAACATTGTACAGTATTATCATGGTATAACATTTTACAGTACTATCATGGTATAATATTGTACAGTACTACCACGGTATAACATTGTACAGTACTATAATGGTACAACATTGTACAGTACTATCATGGTATAACATTGTACAGTACTATCATGGTATAACATTGTACAGTACTACCATGGTATAACATTGTACAGTATTATCATGGTATATCATTGTACAGTACTACCACGGTACTACCATGATTTCATTTCAATTGCTGTTGTTATCATTTATCAATTCAATTTATTTATGTTTCCAACAAAACATTACAAATCAATTATAAACATTTACAACAAATGTAGAAATAGATATTGGAAACAGACGGGTCCACTAAAAAGCAATGCTTGTACAAGTGTGAACACCTCAAATGATACTTAGGAATAATGAGTAATTAAATTAACAAGTCCGTAACTACATAAGGAACTACAACATAGGGGGGGGGAAGGGGTGTCAACAGAGACGAGAACGGAACAAGACATTACTTTTCATGACAAAGATAAAAGAACACGGTCACAATACAAAGAGTAGACAAAGCCAAAAACGAAGTGAGAGATCGGGATACAGAAAATAATACAAAATGATGGGCTGCATGTGGGGTTCAGAAGAAGATGAGGAAAGAGAAATGCGCAATAGAAAGGAGATAAGCATGAAAAGGCACAATATAATATATCAAATTACATTTTGACTCAGCGAATAGAGAATGATCTTGTACTCAACAAACACAACTTCAATGAGGTTTATATGATTGTAATAAAAACAATTACATTTTTTTTTGTTAAAAGTATTAATCGATGAAGCATTTTTTATTTTATTACTTCATATATCAAGTTTTTTTTTTTGCTAAGAGGGTCCGCAAGAGAGGTAAACGAAAATCGTCCGAATGTCTTGTTGGGTAATTATGAACTGAGCTATTCTTAAAAAACATTTCTTGAAAAACAGATGGCAACATACTGTTTTTATAATTATACATAAATTGACCTAGTTGGACAGAATATAAGTCGTGTACTGACATTTACTAGCTACGCAAAGCAGAATCGTGATATAAAATGTAATTTACAGCATTACATACAGCAGTCTAAAAGCGAGAACTGAGAAAAAAGAGTTCTTGACAGATTGGCATAATCTTTTAACGGATTTCCAGCTGTCGAAAGGAAAGTGGAAATATTTCAGATTGTCCTGCAGAAATATGTTGAATAAATGTCTAATTATAGAGGCAGAAATATTGATCTTAATTGATATAAAGTCCAGCTTTTAGGAGGTGACCAGATTTCTTTCGGAGACATTATTATAACATTATATATTTTGAATATGTCACTATTGGGGAAGAATAATAAAGATTAATAAATCTTATTAATATGTGGATGAAGTGCTAATTTAATATCTGTAAAGCGCTTAGTGACAGTATTTCTAATTAGGCGCTACATAAATCCAGATTTGTATACATTTTTTTAAGGCCATTGAGTAGGAGGAGGGTCACTGGAAGAACTCCTTCAATTATCTTTTCACGTCACCTATCCCACTTTCTCTGTCTTTTCTCCCTCATTTTCTTTTCTTTATTCTTTTGTTCCTTATTCAATTGGGGATACGTGCCCCTCCCCCTTCGTGCCCCTCCACCTACGCCACTGCTATAGAAATGTTGCCCAGGCGCGAAAGCTCAGTCGGTAGAGCAGTGGTCTCGTTATCCGGTGACCCGGGTTCGAAACTAAGTCGATGCGATATACAGTGCCCTTTGGTAAGGCATTAATCCTCATTACCAGGTTCCTCGGAGAGGACCTTAAAAGCCGTCGGTCTTCTGGTTGCTTACTAATAAGCTTTTATTGCTTTCTAAGCTGTCAGGTAAAATACCCACCACTATCACTTCATGACTGAATTACTTTCGTACAATCATTAATGAAGATTTGAAGTATAGGCATAATCTGGTTTGATATGGGTGACGATTGCTACAGATAAAGACGATTATAGGTAATAACACAGTACTTGTTTTAATTTACAAAAACACTACATGAGTTATAATTTGAAGGGCACATGCGTTTAGTTGTATTATATAGTAGTGTTAATATCCTGCAACATTGTTTTTTTTCCTCTAAGGCTGAATCAGCCAGGAAGTCTAAATTGCTTTGTTGGACACCGCTTCCCGCTTCTTGAGTATAAGGATGATAACGCTGAGGGCAACAGCCAGTGATGTGAAGACTGCAGCCAGAACGAACATGAGTACAAAACTATCAGTCAAGTAACCTGCAGAGAAACAAAGTTTATAAAGGAATTATCGGACGAACCAACAATACTTGTATTACGAAAAACCTGTAGGGAAAATGAGAATTAATATGTATCGTTTCATTTGAAAGATTCTCAACTTTTCACGAATTTTGATAATAGCTTCTATTCAATGGTGTAGCAACAGCCATTACAGGAGAGACGGTGGTACCTGTCCCTTCAAGCGAATGACAAGAGAAAGAAAGAAGGAGAGAGAGAGAGAGAGGGGGGGCAAGCTGGAAAGCAATAAGATGGTGATGGCACAATGAAAACATAATGCAACCATCTCACACACCCTCAAATGAAACCGATAGCCTCAACGGTTCTCACGATTCCCCCCCAGTCGTAATACCGAAGGTTCCCCCCCCCCCGTGACACCAGAGGCCCCCCCCCCCCCGAGAGCCCCCATGCTACACTATTGCTTTTCATCATAGTGTTACCAAATTCATTCTTTGAGAACTATTAGACGTACGCGAGAGTTAAAATGCATGTGTAAACAACATCGTTACTACAAAGGCATATTGAAAACATTGTCAATCGGAGAAAGGACTTACCTAATACAAAATTGCAGAAGAAGCCACCGAAACCCTCGACGAATAGTAGCCATCCTAACGAGATCGACGTCGCACTCTCATCGATCACCCTCTGCATGACGATGCTGAGTGAGACGATAGCCCCGGCGGACACTCCGAACGCCAGTGATGCCAAGATGGCGACCACGTAAACCCTCATCAGGAGTCCGAGGACCAAAGAGGCTGATGCCATCAGTATCTGCGCGCCTATGAAGAGATGCACGACTTTCACGTAACCTTTCGTCACAAGAATGCCATTGAAGAAACGACCAACAGCCTGAGACACCCCGAAGACGGAGAGAAGTGTGGCTGATTGCATGGGAGAGAGTCCTCCATGAGTCCCAGCAGGGGCTATGAAGATGGAACCAGTCACGTAGGTTGCTGCCAGGAAAAATATGGCGACAAGGAGTGCCCCATGACAAATTTTGGTTGTCCTCGACCGTGAGGGGTTTGGCGCTAAACTTGAAAAGATTGGATATTCTAAATGTAGATTTAACAACCCTTGCACTCTCGAGGCTATGATATTTGTCATCCTTTCGCATATCATTCACACCAGATCGACTACAATTAGAAACATGGTCTATTCCGAGGAATGTAGATCGGGGATGTTCTTTTTCAACCGTGATAGAGACTCCAGAATGGATGTCGCCATCTGTAATAAAAGTTGCAGGACTTTGAATCTCCTCCTTATTCTCGTCGATATCTTCATCCGAATCACCATGTTGCTCTTGATCATCACATGGGACTGTAATGCCCATTGATGCTCGCGGATAACAACTTTCATTGTTCAGCGATCCACTACAGTCTTTGCCAACTCCTGTAGAACTTCCTTGGTCGTGTGATTCTGGCAACTCCAGACCGGTAGCAGTAGGTTGATGGTCAGATGGGGATGGTCGAAGCAGTAGCTTGTTAGTCCCATTGTCAACATCACCTTCATCGTCGTCGTGGTCATTGACTTTGCATGCTTTGATGCCATCATCACCGACTACGGGCCCTCGCTTTCTGACGACATCGGGTTTCACGAGTGCGCCAATGACGACACTGTTGAGCGATATGGCCGAGCCAATGACTAAAGCCCCTCTCCATCCGTATGCAGAAGTAAGGGCCCGGAATACAGGGGGGAACACAAACACCGACATCGGGATGCCAGTTGTTGCAGCTCCATTAGCTAGTGCGTAGTGACGGTCAGAGTAGTGCTGTCGAATGGTAGCTGTAGATACTGTGTAAATAGCACTCACTCCAATCCCTAAACATGGCATAAACGTAAAATCAAATAGTTGATGAACACAATTAATAGCAATCCTTCTTGATTACGCCAAAGAGAGTAATGCACGTTGCTTCTAAAGGCCGGCTCACATTATGACGAATAGGGGGGGGGGGGTACGGCAAGCTACGTTAAGCTGCGAATTGCAATATTGAATTTCCCGCCGATCATCGTGTGTTGCCTTCCATTGTCGCCAACGATTCCGTTAAGGGCCTATCTCACTGAGCGGCGAATGCTTGCGAACGTAGCGAATTTGGGGTTTCGCCAGAGTTTGTAAAATGTTGTAAAAGGTTGCAAGAAAGATCGCAAACAGTTTTCTTTGATGTAAACAGTTTTTCTTGTCGCAAAGAAATTTTGAACATGTTCAAAATTTCTTTGCGAATTTATTTTTCCGCAAAACAGTTGCAGGCGTTTGCAAAACAGTCGTTAGCGTTTGCAAAACAGTCGTAAGCCTTTGCAAACGGTTGTTAAACGGTTTTGCTCTTTGTCATTTTCGTCAGTTCTCTGTGTTTCGCCAAAGCTAGCGACCACGTTACCATATGGTTCCTTTATAAAATCGACCCATTGAGTACCAGTAGTTAGCAAAAGGTCTCAAACGTTCACAAATAGTGGCAAAGGATTGGCAAATAGTTGCTAATCTTCGCAAAAGTTATCGCTAACATTTGTTTCCAGTCGTTAATATATAGTCGCCAACTGCCTTTCGCAAACACTTTCGGAGACATTCGCTCAAATGTTGCTAATTGTCGCTAAACGTGACTTAATGTCGCTGATTTTCGCCAACATTCGTCAGAAAAGTTGGCGAATCCGAATTCGCAACGTTCGCAAGCATTCGCTGCTCAGTGAGATAGGCCCTTATAGCATTGGCGAAACAAAAAGAACTTCAGCGACCCCGTCTTACAACCGTTTGCAAAGGCTTACGACTGTTTTGCAAACGCTTACAACTGTTTGCAAAACGTTTGCGGAAAAATAAATTCGCAAAGAAATTTTGAAACATGTTCCAAATTTCTTTGCGACAAGAAAAAACTGTTTACAACAAAGAAAAACTGTTAGCGATCTTTCTTGCAATCTTTTACAACATTTTACAAACTCTTGCGAAACCCCCAAAATTCGCTACGTTCGCAAGCATTTCGCCGCCTCAGTGAGATAGGCCCCTTTAGCGACAATTAGCAACATTTGAGCGAATGTTTTCCGAAAGTGTTTTGCGAAAGGCAGTTGGCGATAAGTAACGACTGTAAGCAAAATGTTAGCGACAGTTTTTGCGAAGATTAGCAACTATTTATCAATCCTTTGCCACTATTTGTTGAACGTTTGAGACCTTTTGCTAACTAGTGGTACTCAATGGGTCGATTTTAGAAAGGAACCATAATGGTAACGTGGTCGCTAGCATTGGCGAAACAAAGGGAAATGACGAAAACAACCATTTGCAAAGGCTTACAACTATTTTACAAAACGCCTGCAAGGCTGCAACTGTTTGCGGAAAAGTCGTTCAAAATTTCTTTGCGACAATAAAAAACTGTTTTGCGACATTGAAAACTGTTTGCTAACTTTCTTGCAACCTTTTGCAACCTTTTACGAACCCTGGTGAAACCCCAAATTCGCTACGTTCGCAAGCATTCGCCCGCTCAGTGACCATTGTCTGGAAAATTACTGGTGCATGCACTAGTTTTTCTCATTATAAACCTTGATTAGCACAAGTAACATTAACACAGCGAACTGACGCTTTCTTGTGCAACGAACAAAACGAAAAAAATAAGCCCGGGCCAACTTAAACATAATGCCTCCTCTTCCCTTTTTTATTATCTATTGTTCTCTATATCTCTCTTTCTCTCTCTCTCTCTCTCTCTCTCACCCTCTGTGTGTGTAATTCAGCCAAATTATTTGTTTTACCGCCAAGAAAAACTGTATCCAACCCAAATGAAGGCAATATGTCGTGCGAACGCCATGAGGAATATCCCTGAAGATAGGAGAAACACTAGACCGAAAAACTTCAGTCTCTCTAATCGTCGGTTGTTCCACTGAGACTACGTCTGGCTCCCACTAGACCTCCGATTATAGAGACTGAAGATTGTCCTATCGGGACTGTACGGAAACCAATGGTTTCGGTTCGGCAGGACCGCGATGAATGAGATATGCTACGAGATTTTCACTCTTTACATCCTCACACATGCTGCCAATATGACAATAATTAGAGTCTAATTAAAAATAACATATATATAGCTTATTTGACTTACGATAGCTTGCTCATTTAGATCCTAAATTAATGATTAATCCGAGAAAGTCCTCGTCGTCAACATTATCCGTCTTGGTTTTAGTTGATGAATATTATTTTTTTTCTTTTCGAACGTCCAATAGCTACCGTAGCTACATACGAGTCGGCCCGGCTTGACCAACGAACTCCCACGAAAACGAGTGCTCTGATTGGCCATTTGGCTATGTTTTGGTAGGTGGGACCCGGAAATTATATCGGCCGCCGGGGTAATATTTCAGAATGCATGAAACGTAAGTGCTTCGCGGTTCTGAGGAACAAATTGGATAATTCATATAAGTAAGTCCGAAAATTTCACATTCTATAACAGGTTAGCAAATTTCGAAAACTGTAATTAGGAGATATATAGACCGACCTAATTTACATCTGATTTAGAAATCAGGAAATTAGATCTAAAATAAAGAAAATCGGGGGAGAAATGTTCCGGTAACGAAAAGCTGTTACGCTGTGGCTCTAATTTACCCCCACGGTACGAGATCTCTGGGTTGCCATCTGTATTGGGGAATGACAACAAATGTCAGTTTTATTAAAGAAATGACCCCAAATCAGATGGTTATTGCTGTCTAGGAGAACACCACCTATCATGATCACCACAACGACATCCCTACAAACGTTGAGGGCATGTGATACCAGAGGTCCTGCATTGTGATCGAGAGAGGATAAACAAAAATGGACAATATAAGATTAGTCCCAAATTTTTGACTAACTTTTTGGTGTTCCAAAAAGGTTAATATCTGGTTTAAACTTTTGTTGTTTGTTTTTGATATTTTGCCATATAAAAATACATGTAAGTTTTCCCACCCAACACTGATTTCTTAAAGGCAAAAAACTGCTTTTTCTGTTGTGTTTATATTATATGCATTATTTTGTCAACGTACAACAATCAGTGGTGAACCGCAGGGGGCGGATCCAGGGGCCCCAAAATAGGTTAAACAGTTTTTTATCAAAGGGGGGGGGGGGGGGGTGTTGAGAAGGTAAAATTGAGCTACAACCGCCCCCCAAGCCCCCACTTTCAAGCCCTGTATTTGAGCAAATTGCACCAGTCCCCCCCCCCCCCCCCCCCCCGTGTCCGTACAATGTCCTCAAATACTATATACTCTAACCTGTGATACCGAAAGGAACGACGTAGACCGCCATCGTAATACCGATTAAGGCCGTGGTCGTATGAAGGTCTTCTGCGATATCCTCGATGATCACCGGCAAGCCGGTATGAACACCCGAAAAGAAGAGACATGTAAGCAAGACCATCGACACCCGCCATTGCGAAAAGAATCGTTTTAAAACCCGACATCATCTTTCGAGCAAAACGCCCCGTGTCGTAGTCGACGTCGACGTCGAAGTAGGCTGATAGATTAGGGACACTTAGATACCAGGTGGGAATACTAGAATTGCTGGAAACAATGATGCTCCTTTCACTTGAAACGGTGAGGTCGGACCTTCACAATGCTTGAAAAACGATCACAACTTTGAAATCATAATTTCGATCTTCTCTATTCATCGAGATTTGATGTCACGCATTGAAATCGTTGAGCTCACTTTCCAATAATGACAAGAGAGATTAATAGACTGGTAGATGTAAATAAGGCTCACTGAAAATATGAAATAAGAAAATCCCCCGGCCACATAATATTAAATGACGGACACTAAACACAATGCACGACAGAATACAATATGGCGTAACTTGCAATAACGACCGAAAACAAACCAGCAAATGGCTTCAGAACAATGAAATGTTGTTGACTAGGCTCTCTATGCCTCCATTATATTCACTGAAACCGAACAAACAACGATAGAAAAATTATGTGTAGGCCCATGTCATATTGAGTTTACCACATTGAAATAGGGATATTGCATGCAGTTGAAACCGCTCTATCAGGCTACTTTTCTAACGCTATTATTTGTGGACAAAGACTGTTTCCACCTAGATAAGCATTATCATCATAACTCCTTGCTTGGAAGAAATATTGCTCCCTAAATGTCGCTGGATCGCTTTGCAAATCAACAATGAAAACAATTTTTCAAGAAACATAACAGACCACTCATGAGCATGATGTAAAATTCACATTATCATAAAGATCTGTTTTCATACGGAATTGATAACATAATTATTAAGACCTTATCTAATGATAAAGAAACGATAGAATTTGTGTTAATGCTTCCAAAATAACCCAGGTACTTATGCCTATAGGTCACATTTGCTGCGTCGGCCGTGGGGTGTAAAATATCTAGTTCAGTTCAGTTTGTTTTATTATTATTATTACTACTACTACGGCCAACAGCAATTATAGACAGGCACGTAGCCAGAGTTTGATGTTTGGGGGGACACATACATGTAATCGATCGAGGTCAAAAAAAGTTCAATCGATCTTGGAAATTGTTTGGGGGACACGTAGCTCATGAAGTTAGCATCAATCCCACGACAATCCAGATGGGCCATGCAGAATATGTAGGAGCGTTTAGTGGTGTGTAAGTTCTTTCATTTGGATACTAAATCTGAGCCGAAAATGTTCTGTTCCATTATTGAAGTAATACCATATAAAAATGAGTAGCTTTTTGCATTTCAGATCTTTATGGTACGTTTAACAACTTAAACAAAAAATATTTAGATTTAATACAGCTAACGCTAGGATGATCACACTGCCTGTGCACGCAGTCTGCTCCGCGAACACACACACACAAACAGCAGTCAGTTGGTAGAAATAGCTTTTTTTTTTAAATGTATTTAAAAAAAAAAACTAAACAATATTTTTAAATTTGTATTTCACATATATTTCAAGCATACCTTTAACTACAATTCTGTGTAGTTTCATTGTTATAGGCATGTGGGAAATATGTTAAATTATTTAATTAGAATATTGTTTTTTCAGCCATGTGTGACATGGCCCGCTGATCGCCCATTGACTCGCGCTGCTATTCTGCGTGGTGAAAATGCACCTCAATGTACAAAACTCCCCTACAAAAATGCAATATCCTCATGTGTTTCACTCATTGAATCAATTTGTTATTTACACTCAAGGTAGCCACAACTGTACTGGGGTCACCAAAACTTTTTGAACTCTGAAATTCAGTCCCCTGTGGAATGTTATGGCCTGTTGAATGGTTTCTCGAAAAATCGTCATAAATCCTCAAATTTGATATCTTTCAAATAGTCAAATATACTGTGATGTAGCTAAAAGTCTACAAATCCTTATCATATGATCGGTTTTTCTGAATAATTTGTGAAACACATGAGGAAATAGCTGTGATGGTGATCCAAGTAATTTTCCATCGCCATATTTTATTGGCATTGCAAAAATATTTGAAATTTAAGGTTAATATTTGGTGTAAATATGATCTATGAATATATGATTTTAAAAATGCCCCAAAAATGAACAGTTTGACTTTCCTAATTTCCATAATGAATGCGCGAATATATAATTAGCTTAAATGACCTAATTTGCATATTTGATGAATATTCATGATTTTTTTTTTTTTTTAATTTCAAATGAAATATATTTCCATACTTGTCTGATATACATAGGTTTCACTGATGTATCATGTTCGGTTTTGATTTCATTACATATATGCATATTAATTAGGCGGACTTAGTTATTTTCACAACTTTTTCATATCTGCAGATTCGCAAAAATGGCAAAAAATGACTTATTATTTTGTCGGCTTCTGTTTTCAAAACGGTAATAGATATATGAATTTTCTTTTTTTGTATTTTTTTACCACAAAGATGATATTTTACTGTCTGGTAATTTAATTTATTATTTGTGTCCGAGAAAGTGATGAATTAAGTTGTCAACTTTGTCGAATTTTTGCCATTTTTTGCCAATTTGACCGTTTTCCGGCAGGTTTTTCGGTAATTTTGCGATATCAAAATAATGGTATAAAATCACAACGCATTGACCGATTTTCAATTCTGTTTTTTTGTTTTGTTTGAAGCTTTCATAAAGCTTGATCATTTGCAACCATCAAATAACATGTGTTTGTTGTAATTATTTTTCGTGTGCTATACCTACTAACACATTTCTTCGTTCAAATTAATGTCAAATTAATTATTTTCTAATGTAACAGGGCAGTTTGGCACTGCAAGGTTGCCAGTTAATTTATCGATAAATTGTCCCTCATTGTGACTTCCCCCATCCCCCCTCCTAGTTTGAGTGGAGTAGTCCACCCTTATCCACTAGTAGTATGTGGAAGCCATCATGTGGGCATCCTATTGTGTCACTCCTGCTGCATGATGTCAAGCTCATCAGAGGATGTCACTGTGTCCATCAGGGGTAAGATTCTCTGATGAATACTCTTTTTGTAAATATATTTCTATAATATGATGTATGAAAGTATAGAAATGACTTGAATTTTGATGTTATATGTTCATGATACCTAAATGATTGCCAATGCCACGATTATTGTGTCTCCGTTTCGGATTCATGCCGAAAAATCATTTGCTGTGTATTTTCATATAATCAGGATAATGATCTTAATAGTTCAGAGAGTTACTTTGAACATCTCAGTTTTATATGTCTAAATAGACTAGATATGAAAGGTTATAGTCATTATTGGGATATATAGTTTGCCTAGCTGAGACATTCAAGAAAGTTATAATTCATGTATAAAAACTTAGCGAGAGTTTTGGTCAAGCAAGTGATGTAAATCTCTGCACATACAGTGTTGTACAATGAATATAGACAAAAGGGAAGAGTGTATGCTGAAGGGCCTATCTCACTGAGCGGCGAATGCTTGCGAACGTTGCGAATTTGGATTCGCCAACTTTTTCTGACGAATGTTGGCGAAAATCAGCGACATTAAGTGACGTTTAGCGACAATTAGCAACATTTGAGCGAATGTCTCCGAAAGTGTTTGCGAAAGGCAGTTGGCGACTATTAGCGACTGTAAGCAAATGTTA